>BRZM01001212.1:54296-75863 GCA_033238685.1 Lates japonicus | reverse complement strand
TTATTAACTTCATCACCACCACCGTAAGACCAGATGTGGTCCAACACCCTGCTCATCGTCTGCTTTATCGATCTCTCAGTGCCGTGGGAGGATGCCGTGGAAGAAGCTGCCATATGCGGAAACAGCAATCGAGACAGAACAATGAGGCTGGAGAGCAACAGTCTGGACAGTGGAAGCTGGCAGCTGGGGATTTGTTGCAACATCCACCATCAAGTTGCTCAAAGAGCTTGGCGTCAGACGATGAAAGAGCTTTCAGAGACGGCAGAGCGCTGCAGCCAAATAGAATCAAACACACTTTCTGCATATAGAGTCGTAATAAGCTGCACACTCCCAGAGTCCACTTCTTTCTTCTTTCTTCTATATCACAACATCAAGGTGGAGCAAAACAAGATCATCAGCTGCTAAAGATCTGCCAGCAAAAGTCTGAGAGCGGCAAACAGAAAAACATTCATGAACAAATCTGGATTTTAAAAAATCACAGATGATCACTTACATGTTGAATATTTTCGAGTGGAGAGAACAAATTGTGGGGGATAAAGATAATATGCCACAGTTTGTTTGGCTGTCGTGTAAATGCCTCGTTTGAATTCCATCCTGTTTACTTTGGGAACAATATAAAAATATCTGGACTGCTTAAACTAAAAAAACTAAAAGCAGTGTGTCGGAGGAGCTTTCTACTTAACCACATTTGTACCTGTTAACTGCAGCTAACACAGTTAGCATTAGCCAACCTGAAAACAGGCTGGAGGTCAGTTCAGAGATTATCTGTCTGCATGAATGACAGTTAGTGTGTCTGCTCCTGTGTGGAAACCTCGTAACTCCAAATGTCACATTACTGAGGTTCATTCACTTTAAGTTAAGAAGGTAAACAATAAAATTCAGCATATTATCACAGATGTGTGTTTGTTTTTCATAGCTGTATTTTATCATTAACATAAAACAATGAGTTTGTTTTGGAGATATGAGGTTTTTGTCTGACAGGAGTCTTGTTATGTGAGTGTAGCCTGACTCAAATTAGCTGACTGTAGTCAGGATAACTGAGTTTAGTGTGAGACGATGGTGCTGACATTCAGGCTGTCTTAAACAAGTTAAAGAGAAAGAGCAGCTGTCCACAGTCAGAGCAGGTTTACTACATTTTTCTGTCACATTTCAAAACACATTTGTTATATTTTTAAATTTGTTTGTGAGGAGGAACGAGGGCAAGACACAGAGAGAGGCTGCCTCCCTCGCTGCCTATTCTGTCTGAATATATATACAGTATATATATGCTGTATCTTAACCTCACAGGGTCGATGTTCTGGATGTTTCTCCTGTCTGACAGTGTTTAAAATGTGTTTTTATCCTTGAAGGTTGCCGATTGTACAGTTCAATTTCAAACAGATGTCGGTCAGTGACAAAAGGCAATAAAACAAAGATATTCTCCCACTTTGACACAAAACTGCAGCAGATTATGGCTTCATCTCAAAGTCTTAAAGAACCATAGGAATATGTGTGTTCTACAAATACTGTGTATGTAGAGTAACTACTTAACATTACCTCTGCAGCCTGTGGTCTCAGTTACAGTATTATAGAGCCACAGTCCGGGCTCAGTGTATCATCCTGGTTTGGCTTCTAAATCTGCCCTGCTGTCCAACCAGTGTACCAGGCCATGTTTACTGCCATCAGATTAGCCTGCAGTAGCCTTTAGTCTGATGTGTACGGCCGACCGCTGGCGAGCCAACAGACCGTGTTTATACTGACCACAACAACAACAAGTCTTCTTCTGCCAGATGGAGTCATCCGGGGTGATTCCATTTGCTTGAGGACACTATGGCAGTCGATGTAGAGGGATGAGTGGGGCCATTGGGTTCACAAGTTCTCAACAGGTAACAGGTGACCTGCACCTCACAAGATGTAGTAAGATGAGGACATCACCAACTGCATTCAGGGAATTTATTCCACCCATGCACCAACCAGTGTTCCTCCTTGTTCTGATCAGTGTCAGGAGGTGGAGCTAATGGCAACCTGGACAGGTGTGGAGGCAGCACTAACCACTGAGCCACCACTGTGTAACACTTAGCTGAGGTGTTGCATATTAAGATGAAGGTATAAAAATGTCTCAGCTTTTCCTGAAGCAGTTTTATTCCACTGAATGTGCACAACAAGAATAAAAGTACATGTTGCTACATAGCTAACAGCTAGAGCTAATGGTGCACTGGCTTTTTGTGGCAAGTAAACACGAACTGCAAAAACACAATGAACACAAGTACTTATATGTGAGTAAATGACAAGACTTGAAGCCTAAAGAGAAGCTAAGATGCAGTTAATCATGTAAAGCTTCTTCTGGATAGACAACTGAAAACTGTGTCTGAAACTCGTTGGTATAAACAGGCTGTTGGTTTTCCAGGCTTCCATCCTTCCCTGCTAAATTCAGCTTCAGCCCTTTGCTCAGCTTAGCACAGCCACATCCATTTATAGCAGAGAGTTCAGCCAGTGACCCCCAGCTGAGCGGGGGTTAAAGTTACTGAGTTTACTACAGGTTAACAGACTGAGTCACTATAGTATAAACACAAGCTCTTTATTGACCTGCAGAGGCGAGGAGGTGAAGAGTGAGGGTGGCACGCGATGAGGGAGTTTACAGCCGCCGAGGATAAAGAAAGGAGAGAAAGGAGAGGACGCTGAGGGTTTTAGAAAGCCACTACTTTCACTTCTATGAAAACCAGCTTGAATTATCACTCAGCAGTACCTGGACTTGAACACATTGCAGCTGTTATGAGTCAAATTCAGTTTCCTGAATAGATTTTCAAAATCACCATCTAATACACGATCTTTTGTAAATGAACAACATTGTGTTTCTCTGTGGAGCAGAAAGTGGTTTGACAGGTGGTAAAAGAGGACAAACAGAGCAGTGCAACAGGAACACTGGGTTATAGCAGTTGACCTTCTTTCTGACAGAGGTCAAAGGTGAAGCATAGTTGAGGGGTTTTAGCAGTAGGAGCAGAGGTTACATGCATTATGGGTAATTTGCTCTGGCTAAGCTTGCAGTGTTGGGTCACTGACAAAGCAGGTGTTCAGGTTAAAACTTTCTTAAGAAACACTCAGGATCCCCCCCCTCTACTCCCACTGCCCACAATCCCACCTTAAAGAAAAATCCACCTTCGCTGGTGAGCTAAACTAGAGAGTGGGCAGAGTGAACTGGAGAGAAAATAAATATGCCACAGCCTCAGGAAATCAGGTTGGGTTCAGGTGTCCAATTTGGCTGCACCAGTCTGGTCTCATTTTTAGAAGCATGCAAAGTAGCCAGTAATCAGAGTGACGGTCCATTTGTTCTTTGTTAGCTCTTTTCTGGAGATTCCCAAGAAGAAGCAGCAGGCGCCCAAACACAACATGTGTTTATATTAAAGTGACAAAGACATGTTGTGGTCATAGGAGAAAAAGAGGAGATATGGTGACATTATTACAGAGCCACAAAGTGAGGAGAGAGAGCAACAAAACGTGTTGTTGTGTGGATATGAATACTTCTTCCAACACTCAAAGTCTCCTGTTCAGCGAGGTAAAATAACCATTTTTGTCAATGGAGTCTGGTAGTGATATATAGTGATGTTTCAGGTTAAACTAAAAGGATCTTAGTGATGAAACAATCAGTTCCCAGTCACAAAGACAGAAGCTCTGGCTGCTCATTTCAGTAGTAACCCAATCAGGACCTCCAATATGGCCGCCAGAAGGTGTGTTACATCACCTGAAAATCCTTCTGTTCTTTTCCGCATATCCCTCCACCCGCCCATCACCCATCATCCCTCCATCCTTCCAGCGTGTCTCTCCTGGAGTGGGCGGGGCCTCCTAATGAGATCACTGCCGGCTAATCAGCAGGGACGACTCCCATTTGCCGGGAGCCCAGAGGCCGGCCCATGGCGGGAGGTTGGCATGACAACAACACTGATTGACACTGACAGGTCATTGCTACACATAATGGGATTATGGAGAGAGAGGGGGGAGTGAAGGGGGGCGGGTGTACAGAGGGGGTGAGAGGAGCTTCGTCAGAGCAGAGAGAGAGTGAATAGTGTTTCGGTTCCACAGCCAGTGTTAGCTACATGTTCACATCGCTGTAAAATATCGACCATGATCACCCGGAGTGTCTCTAAATGTGACCACGTGATAGGAAAACACACCTGTAATAAATCCTGTCATTTCATCTTGAACACCCGTACAGTCTGGATGATTTTTACAGACGTGAATGGTTTTAAGTCTGATTTTCTGATTCCTGCGAACACGACGAGGATGTAGGGAAGAGTGGAGTGGTCTCATCGCAGTGCTAGTTTGATTTCCAGAACTTCAATGTTGCAGCTTAACTGCAGTGTTTTTTAATCTGAGCCTTACTTCCACATGTTTTTGGGTGTAAATGATTGACAGGGACAAAAATCTTTGGAATCAGTGCAGTAATCCAGTGGACGATCGTCCACGTCAAAGTACGTCCACTAAAGTTCTTGTTTTTACCACTTACAGACTCAGATTGTCATTGTAAGTGTCTACAGAGACAGAGCTTTTTAAGAGGAAGATCCTTTTAGTTTAACCAGAATCATTACTATATATCACTACCAGACTCCATTAACAAAAACAGGACGTTTAACAAGTACCACAAACAGACTGAGGCAGCAGTATTCCAGCAGCTCCTGTGTTCTGCTCAGTAAAATTACTGTTTTTGCAGACATATTTTTAAAGAGTTTTCTGGGCTGCATGTAAATATACATTCATGGCTGCTGTTCAGAGACATTTGTGTGGCTTTTTGTGAAAGTATTTTTGAACCCACCAACAGGGCCGATCCATCCTTTCTGTTTGCAAAATAGATGTTTCAGGTAATTAACTGGACTTAAAACCACAACTTGTCACTTCAAACCCGAGCCATCAGTGTAAAACTGTCAGGTCTCTCCATACATTAACTAACACTATACAAAAGCTAAATATGAGGTGCTATGGTTTTATGATGCTCCACAAGGTTTGTTTATGTCAGTAACGTCTGTAAACACAACAGGAAGAGAAGCCAATATTTTCATTTCTGAGTTGAGAAACAAACAAAATTCTTATTTTCTGTCTGCGACTGTCCTGACCTGGTTTGTCCTCCTGCTGAGGTTTACAGGCTGTTTGGGGATGTGACCCAAAGAGGAGAAGTCAGCACTGATAACAGACACACACACAGGCTGAGCAGCCAGCAGGACTTGTGTCTGAGTGCTACCAGACTGACTGTCATGTCAGCGCCTGCAGCTCTGCCATGAATCAGCAACACAGAGAGAGATAGGAGATAGAGAGATACATGGAAGGACAGAGAGATGAAGACAAAGAGAGATGGAGGAGAGACATGCACACAAAAAGACAAACACAATACGTAGAGAGATTGTGTATGTGACTTATTCCCCTTTACGTCAAGTCTCTTAGCAGTTTTCCACACATATGCAAACATGAACTCTTCCTCCTTTGCTCCTGTGAGAACAATAACGGCAACATTTCTGGCTGAATTACACAACATCCTCATGTCAGTCTCTATAAAGCAAGCCACCCGGACTGACCCTGTTTCTAGCCTTACCACTCCCTTTAGCGACACTAGATGCTAGCTCAAAGAAAACACTGACTGTATTGAAGTGAATGGGAAACTTTTGTGTAGAAATACAGTCACTGGAGACAGGCTATTTATTACGTCAGGCACTCAAGGTCTCAAATCTAATTCTACAACATCTAGTGTTTGTTTTGGAGGTGATTTAAATGATAATTAAGTGATATGTGACAGCTGTGTTACATGATTTATGATCAATAAGACTCCAACACAAGCTAACAGATTAGCTAACAATCACGTCAAACTTAAACTCCAGGATTGAAGACCAAGTCCGGCCATGTTTGTCTCCAGTCTGGAGGTGTTAGCTGGGATTCAGATTGAAATCAATGCAGGTATAATTACTGAGTTCTGCAGGGACGACGTACAGTCAGCGTCATGAGCGACGTTTTAAAAACGTTCTGAAGTGTTTGCATTAAAATCTAACGTTAACAACTGAGGTGTTCTTCTGGTGAAGCAGATTTGTTTTGAAGTTGTCCATACTCCTTAAAGAACTAGGCTCTGTGAGCATCCATGTTTTTCCGACTTCTCAACTGGAACGCTGTTAACTCTGAGATGACGTCACTCCCAGTTCCGACCTCCGATGTAAAAAAAACGCAGCATATGTCTTGACAACTACTGGATAAACTGCCCTGACATTAGCTCCCTTCAGGATTTGTCCAATATTTTTGCTCTATGAGGAAGTGTCGTCAGCTCTGCTCTGCGCTGGTTAGCATGCTAACACAATAAGCTAAAATGGTGACGATGCTAAACATTACACCTGTTGAACATCTGCACATTAGCATTGTCACTGAGAGCATGTTAGCATGCTGATGTCAGTGTTCAGTGCAGCCTGGCAGAGCTGCTGCTGTGGCTGTAGACTCTTAACCTTGTTCCCTGTGTTTTTCTAACATGAATAATTAAACTCAGTCCTCCCAGGTTCGGTGTGTGAATGGGGCTGGAGAGATTTACAGAGGGAGAAAAGAGAGAGGCTGGAGCTGATAGAGAAAGATAAGGAGGGGTGGAGGGAGGAGAGGAAAATTTAGGAAGACACAGCGAGGGCAGATGAATGAGAGGAGGGAGAACTAAAAATGTAAAAGAGGAAGGAGAGAAAAAAGAGATGTGGAGGAGAGGATAGAAAGAGATAGAATAGGAAGAGAAAAGATGAGGAGAGGAAAGGAGGTAAAACGAGCCTCAAACCTAATTACACAGATTAATGTGGCGTGGAGAGAGCAGTTACCCAAATGAACTAAAAAGAGAGAAAGAGAGAGAGAGAGAGAGAGAGAGAGACTACTACACTCCATGACGCTCAAAACTATAAATGTTAATAGATGACTCTCCAACTCTCTCTCTCTGCTCTCTCCATCTTTCAGCCTCTCTCACTCATTCTCGTTAGACAGGATGTGTCAGCACAATACTTTATCCTCTCCCTCTCTTTCTCTGTTCATTTCTCTCTCATCTATCTCTCTCTCAATTCAGTTCAATTCAATGGGCTTTATTTCAATAAAGCACAGTTCAGTGTATTAAGTGGCTGGACAAAATAACACCTCATGGGAAAAGTCTCAGAAACCCCTGACTTTAAAGGAGGAATTAGTGGAAAAAGAAAAAGAAACTGCCAAGATCTGATCATGATTTACAGGTTGGGGTTTTTGGTACAGATCATTGTCATCGTCTGGAACTGGGGAGAAGATGAAATGCAGACAGTTGTGTTTGATTGATAGAGCCACGAGTTTGAAGGCTCATCAGACACCACAACACTGCACAGAAACTATTTTACAGCAGTGGAGGGTTATCACAGCGCCAGTCATTTTATCCTCCGTCTCAATGATGTGAGGTAAACAGTAAATTAAAACCCTTCAGCCTCTGCTGCTGCAATTTTCACCATTATTTTACAATGTACTCGCATGCCTGCCGACTTTATGTTTATATAAAGTGCAATGCTAAATCACAGCAGTCCATTTTCAGATAACATTTTGTCTTTGTGCCGGGTGACAAACCCTGGACAGAACAGAAGATGATGACAGGAGCATTCGACCACTCCAGCCACAGGTTGTGTCTGGTGTTAATCTGTGTTTTCTTATTGTCAGTACTCTTTCTGGTTTCCCATCAGTTGGATTCACACCAATCAGCCACAACACTGAGCGAATAACAGGTCACAATAAATCTGGTCACAATCCGGTGTTCTGCTGGGAAACCTTGGGTCCTTCATTCATCTGGATGTTACTTTGACTCGTACCAGCCACCTAAACATTGTTGTAGACCAAGCACCACCACCCCCCATGACAACAGGGCCCTCCCCCAGCAGGACAAACCCACTCATGCCACTGAACCTGTTCAGAAATGAGGAACTCGAGCCTAAGGTGATACCTGGCCTCCAAACCCCCAGACCCCACTCTGATCCAGCTTCTGTGGGATGTTCTGGAGCAAGCCAGATCCATGGAGGCCCCCCCCCCTCAAGATAACTGACACATGTTGTTTTTACTGTTGTGATTGTCCTGTATCCTTCTGTATTCATGTTGCATTCATGTCTTCCTTTATCCTACTGAAAATCAATTTTCACCTTGAAGGACAATAAAGATCTGAACTGAACTGAACTGATCCTCCTGCAGGATAATGACCCAAAACTTTAGAGGAACACGATGAAGACCAGTACAGGCTCCAGACTGAAACCACATTGAGCTGGTTTGGGATGAACTGGACAGAAGGTGAAAGCAAGTGCAACACATTTGATGTTTCATTTCCACTGCAGAAAAAATGACTAATTATGATTAAATTTAGTTCAACAAAAAGATTCTATCATTCGTTTTTCATTTGTTCTGTGCTCTAATCTCAGAAACACTGACACATTAAACCATGTAAACTTAGTAAAACTCTCCCTCCCTCTCTGTCTGCTGTTCCAGCCTCCAACCTTTCATTCTTCATTTCATTTCCCTGCTATTACCTCAGCTCTGTGTGTGTGTGTGTGTGTGTGTGTGTGTGTGTGTGTGTGTGTGTGTGTGTGTGTGTGTGTCACTGTCACCCTGAGCGGTCCAAGCCATTCGTTGGAACTAAAGACCGCCACAAAACAAAAGTATGACTCATCGCACGCACACACACACACACACACACACACACACACACACACACACACACACACACACACACACACACACACACACACACAGCCTTTAATTCATGTGAATGGGTGTCTGTGGGATGTTTGGGGGTGGAGGACTCTGACATGCATCAGAGCACAACCACTGAATGGAGACCAGCCCCTCCTCTAACTCCTCCCCCCCTCATCCCTCTTTCTTCTTCCTCTTCCTCTCATCCCTTCTTACTGCTCTCTGTCCACTCTTCCTCTCTCCTCTCCACACTCCCATTTTTTCCTAACTTCCTTCTACTTTTATTCTTCCTCCCGTCTCTTCCTCTTCCTCCTTCACTCTCCCTTCTCCTGATCTTTCTCTCCCTCCTCTCACCACTCTTTTCATCACTCCCTCCTCCTCTTTCCTCCTTTCATGTCTCTTCCTCCTCCTTTTTTCTGCTTATTCCTCCTCCATGTCCTTCCTCTCTTCCTTCCCTAGCCACTAATCCTCTTGAGAAGTTAGAACCTCAGTTCCCTCTTTCCCTACTCCCCCATCTCACTCTTCCTCTGCTCCCATCTCACCCTCTCCCCCCTCTGTCCTCTCCTCCTCCTCTCCATCTTCCTCTTCTTCTCTTCCTGCCTTTCCCTTTATCCTCCTCCTCCCCCGGTCTCCCATCCTTTCACTCTTTCTCCCTTCATCTCTCCCCTCTAATGCACAGTTTTCATGCTCTTTTATTTCCCTTCATGCCTGATTTATTCTCTCTGTCACACACACACTCACATTTTTCTGCCACATTCACACGTTTTCACCTCCTCTTCTCTTCCTCATGTTCTTTTCTTTTTCCATTTTCTTTTTTTCCTTCCTGTCTTTCTCTCTCCTCCTCCTCCCTTCTGTGATTCCACCAGTCAACATTGATTAGATATTGAAGTTAATCCCAGCTAAACTCCTCTGCTTTTAGCCCCACTCGCCTCGACCAATCACAGCGTGGCTTGCTGCAGACGGGGACTCCAAGCTGTGCTGGCCAGTTGGCCAGGGGTATTAGTGTACCGGCACACCACATCAGTCCGAAAATAAGTGTTGGGATAAGGAAGGAATAATTGATAGGTAGCGCTGAGAGCTTGATACGACACACACACATTTCCCCTAACCCTTGACATATACATGTGCTTACTCACGAACATACACACCTACAGCATGTAGCTTAGCATGATGAGGAGCAGAGAGGGTATATATTGTGAATGTACACTCACATACACAGATTCAAGGAAGTGAAAAATCACATGAAGTTATATATAAATGTACAGCAGAGCTTCTAAGAAAAAAAATTACAAGTTAAATTACACAACTCCACATAATCTAGTTTTAAATCTGAATTTAAATTGTTCCCAATAATCTGTTCTCTTCATAGATTTAATAGCTGTTTTTTCAACCCACAACAGCTGAAGGAGGAAGAAGAGTTCGACTCTGTTGCAGTTCCAACAATAAGTCCTTTTCTATCACCATGGAGGCTGACGCTGAAAGTCGAGTCTGCCCAGTCGTACGTCTAGCATTGGTTTTAATTCACTTTAGAGCTGAGAATGTTCGTTTACGTCTTTGTCATTGTATTAGTTAATATTGATGTATTGATGCTTCTGCTTCTGCTGTGGCTGCAGTGTTTGGAGACCTGTTGAATTTCAGTAATGGACATGACATGTCTGTCTGTGATGCAAAGTTCTGTTATACTGCGTTTCTGTAGATTATTGATGGTTTCTATAGCTGTGACATCATAATGACGGTATTAAAGCATGAGTAATGTCTTTATAGTTCAGTTCAGGAAACTCATAGCACTTGGCTAAGGTTATAGGACAAAGCTGGAGTCTTATATTGAAGGATGAACATGGCATTTTAACTTTATTAACAACCACAATCCTTCCCTTTGTTGCCAAAAGATTTCAGTATTCAGTCTTACATGCTATACAACAGAACATAAAAGTTACGACTCCTAACTGTCAGGGTGGACGGTGTCTGACTAACAGAGCACGTCTTCTTTTACCCGTGACTAAAATGGTTATTGATTGCTATATTTCCCCAGTCAAATCAAGTTTTAACCAGAAAATGCTCCAGACTCATATGCGCAACAGTCATATGCATTTTAGAAAGCACTAGAAAACATTTTTTTCCAGTGCCGGACCAAAAAGACAAACAACACAAAGAAAAACAGCCTGTTTTGTCATTTAGTTTTCAGCAATACGATCAGATTTTTCAATTCTACCCATTAATTCTGCACAGTACTGACCTGCCAGTCCTGTCTCCTAGAAACAATGCTTTTTGTTATAAACTCATTTGCCACCCAACTTCCATTTTTTACCAATTAGGAAACAAAATAGTCACAAATGATTCATACAGGACACATCTGCAGAGGCATTCACTGCCTTTTATAAGTCAGACAAAAACGATGTTTCCCTGAAACTTATCTGACTACAGGAGACAGGTATAGATCTGTACACAGGGATGTAAACAGTAGATGTGATGCATTCAACACTCACACACAGACCGTGATGAGTTTTCCCTAATACATGATGATAGTATGTGTGGGAGGGAAGAAGTGTGTCCTGGTTGTTCACAGCTGCTCTCTCAGTTCAGAGCTAAGATAAGACACAGAGATGACGGTGTAAAATCCCCCTAAATCTCTGAACTCATCCACATCCAGCTCCATTCACAAACACATCATATTTCTTTCAGGTCCTATCATCTCCTCTTTCATTTGACAGAGAAATATTATTCTATTTAATACTAGAAATTGGGAATTCAACACTGCAAACACAGAAAATATCAATGAGGAAAAGAAAACTCGACCATGGTTCTCGAAAACCTTATTCTGACAAGAGGAAATCAAGTTAAATTATGAATTATGAACTAGGTCAATGCTCAAACTACTACAGCTTTTATCTACCGGCTCACTGGCTAATATTACTTTATTATACAATATTATTTACCAGGTTCCCCAGCTCCACTAACTGTCCCAAGCACTGTTTATCAGCTCTACTAGCCAGTTACAATGTAATATGTCCAGCACTTTCAACCCAGCAAACCTACAGCATTTACTATCCATGGCACTGTTTACCCCCACAAATAACTCGACACCATTTACTGCTCCAAACCCCAAACATTTACCAACAACACCGACTATATCCAACGCTGTTTACACTGGACAAAACCCATTTCATATCCCCAACAGTGTTTACTGCTTACAAGTCCCTACAAACACCATTTACTATCTGCAGCAAATTTTCCCTGTACAGTGCTCTAACAGTGTTTACTATCCCAACTCAATTCACCAGTTTTAATAACCCAAAAACCATTTACCCAGTGTTTTCAATTACTATTTTCTAGGTTTTACTACTTAATCACACCATCTACTGCTAATTTTACCACAAATCTTACCATTTGGTATCTCCATTGACACTTTCACAGTCCACTCACAAGTGCTTACGCCCATTTACTGTACACAACACCACTGACCATTTCACACCCGATTAATCTTTCCTAAAGCAATTTACCATCCCTAATACATTTACTGACCAATTTACCAACAATAACTCTGTTTACAATCTTTAAATTAGTGGCACTAACCACCGTCCCTAATTCCATGAACCATCCCATCCCAAGACCATTTGGTGTCCCTGTTGCGATTTACTATTCCTGAGATCACCTTTAATCCTTAAGCTCCATTTACTATCCCTAAGACCCTAACATACACATCACCACTGATATCTAACAGCCAGTCTTCCATTCTCATCACCATTCACTATCCCCACAGCAATTTGCCATGCACAAAATAACATACTCACCAATTTACCAACCTTAACACCATTTACAGTTTACAATTAACACCATTTGTAATCCCCAACTTCACAGTCCTTCTAACAGTATTTACTTCACTCAACACTGCTTAAATTCAGTTTAGTCATTTACCATGAAACCAATTTCAGCAACTTTTCAGCAAATCAGCAACAGCACCATTTACAATCCCCACTCACCAAACACATGTATCATTAATGCCATTTGTTATCCCCAACCTCACAGTCCTAACATCACTTACTGCACGCAGCACTGCTTAAACTAAATTCATTTTTTTCATTTACCATTAGACCAATTTACCAACAACACCATTTACAAACCCCTCTAACCCCAGATGCTTACCATTTTGCATCCCTAAGGGTCGGGTTATGCTCAAACAGAACTAATTTATGAGATGCTTTGGGATGATGCAAAAGGAAACACAATATCATTTAAATACAGAGGGTAATTCAGACAGTCTGTCCTAGAAAACAATGTGCGACAAAGTTTGAGAGAGAAGTTTAAACCCAGTTATACTTTCTCACCTCCACACAGCTGACCAATCACGGCATAAAATGGATGCGAGTGTTGGATTGTCAGTTTGGAAAAGTTAGAGAAATGGTCGGACACAGACAATGTTGGCGTCGGAGAGGTGTCGGGGGGGTTGGGGGGGGCTATCAGACCATCTGACAAGCAGCTCTGAGAGAAATAACTATCCCCCAGTTTGCTTTCTCTATCATCTGTTTACCATCTCTAGTAGCATTTACCAAGCCTATCACCATTTTCTATCCTTATCAGATAGGTTTCTATCCATCTATCTTTCTCTCTCTCCCTCTGTCTGTCTGACATCCCAATGACTGTTATTTACTACCCATCAGCCCCTGCTTTAGCCAGGCATGCCAAGGCTGGTCGCTCTGTCCTCAGGCAAACTCTCCATCTCTCTCTCCCTCTTTCTCTCTTTCATTACCCCCTCTCTCTGTCACTGTCTCTCTCTCCCCCTCTCTCTTTTTATGCCACTGTCTGGTACTCTCTCTCTCTGTCTCATTTCTTCCTCTGTCTTGCCTTCTGTCTGTTGTTTTTTCCCTGTCGCTCTCCATCCTCTGTTTGTTTTCTCCACTGTCCGTGTGGTTGTTTACACACACACACACACACACAAACACACACACACTGCTGTCACCAGAGGCAGAGGAATCTCTCTAGACACCTCTCTGTCTGGTGACATCCAGACGACATTGGGACTGTGTGTGTGGATTTTTGTGCGAGTGTGTGCCTGAGTTTGTGCGTGTGCATGTGTGTGTTTGTCCTCTTGTCTTTATCTGTCTGTGTGTATGTCTCTTTGCTAGGCAGACAGACAGATATACAGACAGATAGATAGACAGATAGATGTCCACAATCGATACATCGATTCACTGATACAATCACATCGATCCAAAATAAAACATCAATCGTCATCAGACGAATTACGGCTAACGGGTCTGGAAAAACTGAGAATCGTGGTTTTTTGTCTTAAACTGAGATCACATTCTTCACCCATTTCTTTCTAAGCCTGCTTTTGGACTCATTTACCCTGACTAGACTGTCAGAGTCAGTAGACTTAATCCTTCCACTTTTTTTGTTTTTGTGCTGCTCCCACAGTTCATACTACAGAGGACAGACAAACTTTATAAACCCGATTTGGTCTTAAAATGACCAAACAACAAAACTAACGTGGAGTTAGATACTTGATGAAAATGGAGTGACAGAGCTCTGCGTCAGGTGAATCACCGTTGAGAGCTGCATGCCGGCCGTGAACGGACACAGCTAAAGAGGAAAATACCAGCTATGAATATGAGTTAAAAAAAAAAAAAGTCAAGAGTTATAAAGCAAAAATACCCAGTTGAGGTGAGGAGGTAAAAAGGCAATCTGGGTGGTTCTCACCACCATCAGCTGGGTCTTCTTCGCCCACAACTTCTGGCCCACACTCACTCGCTTTCTCTCTGGTTTATTTCTGCTGCTCTGAAACATGTAGTAACAGTGCACTATCATTTGCTGAGGAGAAGACAGGAACGCGTTGTTTTGATGCAGCAAAAACACAAGAGAATGGTTGCTATTTAGAAATTAGATCGCGAGAGATCTGAATCGCAGATTGGCGATTTTATATGACAATCGCTCAGCCCTAATCGCGGTTACACCGCATCGCGGATGAAACTTATATCGAAACTCCAATGTGAACACGTCAACAAAGCAGAAAATACAATGGACAAGCCACTGACTAGAGAGAGTTAGAGGATGGAGTGACGAGAAATGAAAGTGATGCTGAGATAAGAGAGAGAGGAGTGAGACGATGGAGAGAAGAGGATGGGAATTAAGGAGGAGGTAGAGAGGAGAAGAAAGAGAAGACTGGTGAGAGAATTAAAGATGAAACCATATGGCTGTTTGTCAGCTTTACCCTGAAGTTGTGTGTGTGTGTGTGTGTGTGTGTGTGTGTGCAATGCAATTACAAGTCACTTACAGTCAGGAGCCTAATTAGCCTTCTCAATATGTGCACCATTAGTATGGTTTACTACAGGACCAAAGAGGAATATTGTGGTTTCCACTGCAGGACCAAAGTGGATGGTCAAGTTTCCTAGCAGGTCACAATGGGATTGTTCCATCTCCACACCAAACACCTACAATTAATAACAACTGGGCAAAGCCATGGACCATGTGATATGATTAAAAGGTCCATAGCTACTAAATGGACCTCTGAGATAGGTATTGTTGTGTCAACACAAACTCTGAAACTCAACCACAAAACCTGTTTGATCACCGACTCGTCACCACAACCAATAAAGAATGCACTATAGTTTCAAACTCAGGAATCAGACCATCCATTGGATGATGGAAAGCATTACCTTAATGACGCCGCTTCCCCACTCTTCATTTAACTGCTCCCTGTTGCTGGTCTCTGTCCGTTGTCCCTTCAGGAATCTGTAATCCTGCAATCAAGGCTAATTAATAGAAATGTAGTTGGATTGCTGTATGATATCTTTTGTAATCCCTACAAATATTTCACAACAAATGGTCACATTAGAGGTCGTCTGCAAGCTTTTCCTACTTCATTCTGGCTCAAATTAAGATTCGACTGAATTTAAATCAAACTTCCTCAATTCAATGTAAAACCAACGAATTACAAATATATAAATATCCTAGGGACTGTCTATCCCCGAAGTCATTTTCTCCCGTACAGTTTAGTACTGGCTGTGATCTATTGAAACATTTCTAACCCAATAGCTTAAAAACAACCATTTCATCAATTTATTGAGCTTGTTAAGAACTTAATAGTCTGTATGTATGACCGTCTGAAAGACTTACTGTTTAGGTCTGGACACAGTGCTCACTAAAATCTATCTATCACCACTTTTATATTTGTGATTTTACGATGTCTTCAAATGTTACTGTAAATGAGGTGAGATGTTCTTCAGAGAACAAAGCATGTATAACCTTTTCTCAACAGGATCAATAATTCAAAGGTAGCAACTGGTACCACTTCACCCATTATTGACCCTGACATGACGTAATGATCCCTGTACCATTTTCATTCTTATTAGATATCTGGCCTCCTGTATCTACTTAACAGGCCTAATACTTCTATCACTACCATCACCTGTTTACCAGGGTGTGTGATTTATACACCAGCTCACAAGAACAAGATTTTCAGGACTACTTTATTTCATTTTAAATATGACTGGTCTTTTATTTGATCAACTGAAGCTTGACTAACTCCTTTATACAAAAAATATTTCAGATTTAAGTGGCGGGGCACTTTCAATGCTAATTTGGTCAGTCATGCTAGTTGTGAAGGATACTCATCTCTACGTATTTACGTACCTTTTTTTTCCAGGGCACAAGCAAACTAATCAGTTGATGACCCAAATAGGACCTAAAGCTTGGTTTATATCAGCGGAGGATCAATGCAGAGCCATGAGCTAATAAATGTTGAACAACTTTACTGACATTGCTGCAACGAGAAAGAGGAAGACGATATAAACTAGATAAATAATCACCAGATTCGGACTGGTTTCTAAGCTGCAGTCAGACTGATTGACTTTATGTGTGCTATATATGAGGATTATATGAGAATAACATTAAATAAAATATGTTGCAGGAGTGCATATTGTTATGTGTTTGTGTGTAGGTAGGTGTCTTGGTCTCAAAGCCTCATTAGGTGAGCATATGGAGTGATCTGCAGACAGTCCGCAATGATGTGGAGCAGAAACCAGTCTGACTCAGTACCCTGCTGGGGCTGAATTACAGCTGGAGGTTTTTCCTCTGTACTTTTTAATATGATGGAGTCGAGAGACTGCACTAAACCTCTGGACTTGTCTTCACATACTCAGGAGTCTTTTACACAGCAGAGGATTTTTAACTGCCTTTAAAAGGTGAAACTGAAATCTGCTTTAATTTTGCTTTTTTTTTAACTGTTTCCAGACAGAAGTGTCCTCTGAGCAGAACAACTCTGTTATTGTGGGTCACTGAGCAGCTCAATGGATCTCCTGGGGTTTTGGCTGCGCTTTTGCTCAAAAGGCATCTTTGACAGCAGTTGTTGAACAGGTGCTAGGGATACTTTTTCCAGCTGAAACAGGGATTCAAAGCAGCAGCCATGTCACCACGCCCATGACCGAGAGCAGAAAGAACCACTGATAATAAATGGAAACGGATCAGTGGACGCATTCCTGAGAGATTCATGTTTGGATATCAGGAGTGTAGAGTCTGACATCAATACATCATTAGTGCTGCATGTTGGTGTAATTACCGCCAACAAGCCTCTGACACTGAATCAGTTTGTGATGTTTATGTCTCACACAGATGTGCAGGAAATGGAAACATTTTAGTGAAACAAACAGAAACAAAACACTTTTCAGATTAAACACTGCATGTTGTTTCTCTAGTTATTCATTCAGCGTCAGTCAGTAGACTAGTTAGTGACGCCTGAGTAATCTCGCTGTCTGCCCTGCTGACGCCCTGTCCGCCTGCCAACAGCACCTAGAGAAACACTGATTTGTAACGTTAGACTGTTTTATTCATGTTTTAAACAGATTTTAATCAGCAGGTTCATTTGTTTTACAGAGGTGGAGAACAAAACCTCCTGAACCATGAACACTGAAGGAATCCCACAACAAAGACATGGGTTAATGTTAGTGGCAGCTCTGGCTAATGACTGAAGAGCGCCAGAAAACCCAGATTTTATAAGGACGTTATTTAATTATTATTTTCCATATTTAATCATCAGGTCTGTTTCTTTGGAGCGGTCCAAACCCTCTGAGGAGAATTCAGTTTTAATAAACCAGCGAATCTGAACTCACAAACACATTGAATGACCTCGCATTGCCTTTAACAACGAAAAACAAATCAAGCAACTATTCTCCTTCTCTCAACAGTCACCCCTCAGCTCCTGCCTCCTGTCCTTCCCTTCATCGCCTTCCTCCTCTCCTTGTTTCATTTCCTCCTTCCTCCAGAGAGCAGAGGAGGGATGAGGGGAGCAGAGAAACAGGAGGAGGAGTGAGGCCGTTGGTTGCAATGGAACATCGTCAGAGCCAGACCAACACTGAACACGAAACCCGCCTTCCGCCTGTATCTTCGTGAACTGCCACCTCCCGATTAACATCAGAATGCTGACATTCTCCGTGAGTCATTACGCACTGTCATTGTGCCTTTATTTTGGCATATGCAAAAACGAAGACTCCAGTTCAATACCGTTTAACACTCAATATCAGAAAAACACACTCGCGTTTTCAGCCTCAGAAACTTCGCTAAGACATCAGTGAGTGATCCTTCTTGCTCGTGACCGCAATGAGTTACAAATGGTTTAATATTAATGTCACGACGTGAATTTAATATAAACACCATCAGTTGTTATTGACTTTGTTCATACAAACATTTCAGGTCTCTGTGAGGCAACACAGCAGCATCAATAATAAAAGGTGTTATCAGACAGCTTGTTGCATATGGTACTGGAAATGGCAGTGCAGCCAGCGAGCCTGTTACATTGAGTTAATCACGAATCCAGCTGCATATGCAGTTTTGTTGTAAAATTAGCGCCGTCGTCACGAAATGTTGACACGACAACTTCGCGATTTCGCCCGCACGCGTTTTTAACATTCGATACGCACAGCAAACAAAGATGGCGTCGCGGCAAATAAACACTCGGGTTAAAAGCTGCAGCGTTTCGGGTTGGTTGCCGCAGCCAGCATTGGGGCACACAACCGCCGACTTCATCAGCCAGCTTGAATAGCGTCGTTCGTTCGCTGACCGAGAAGATCAACGCCAGTTATGAAAGTCGCCATTCGAAGTGAACCAGACCAGCAAAATGTGCTGCTGGCAGTTACGCTACCGCAGAAAAGAGGTCTGCAGGAGAATACTGGCGCCGTTCCCCGGTGAAGTGACGAAGCTTCGACCGCCGCAAACAGTTGCCGCCATCGCCGCCGCTGGCTGCTGGCCAGCAAAAATCTGATACAAAGGCCTTCAGAAATATTTCGCAGTCTTCGCAAGAAAGCCACTTCATATCACGTTGTTTTGCAACAGCCGGTGACTGGTTTTCGATCAGCACGCATCGGCGCAGAACATGAAACATGGAGGCTTCAAGTTCTCAGTTGAAAGCAACCATTACAAGAATTAAAGACGGCCGTTACCGTCATCAACAGTAACGAACACCGAGGTTATCAATCGTCGTCGTTAACAAATCAGTTAACCACACGACGGCCACGCCATATTTCTTTTAACGCCGAGTTATCGCCGCCTGCGTCTCCGCCCGCACGAACAACACAACAAAGAAGACCGGAGATCTGGCCGTATCAACCGGCGCAGTTGTGCCAGTGAACTCGCGAGCAAGAGACGAACACCGTTATTTTCAATGTGACGTCGCTTTCTCTGTTCATTTCACTGAATGGCCGACGCTGAAATAGTGGGCAGGTGGGGCCGCCCTCCCCACTTCCTCCCTCCTCATTACTCTTCACCCTCCCTTTCTGCGCCCTCGACGCCAGTTCACGCCTTCGGGTCATCGTCGAACATACTGGTCATCGGCACAAAACGTCGCCCGAACGCAGCCCAGCAGCCACGAAGAGCCGCTGCCGGGCGCGCAGCATCAGCATGACCTCCTCTCCGCTCGTTTTCCATTCATCTCCTCTCCTCTCTCTCCTTCAGCCTCTGCTCTTCATCTCCTCTCTCCTCAGTAGTCTCGTCTTTAACTCATCTTCGGCGCGCATCACACCTGCAGCCTGATGGTCAAGAGAAATAACTCCCCCGAGAAGATAATCTTCAAACCCCAAAGAACGGCGGGGGAACGTCCGGGGCGGGTCGGCAGGTCTTCCCCGGCTGCCAGCGCCAGGTGGCTGGTTTATGTGAAGGCGCCGCCGTGCGCGCGAGCCGCACAATGCGTACGTTCAGGCCAGCGCGCGGGACCAACATCATCCGGTTGCACGTCATAATCACGAGTTTATATATATATATGAGCCGATATATATTGCGACAGCGAGAGAGACCTGTTTAATTATATATATATAGCAGGAGAGAGGATCACGACGAATAAGCAGCAATCTTTCCTCAACGACAGCTTATTACCTTCTTCCGCTGGAAACGGATTGACGCGTTGCCCAGTCCGAGGTCTGCCTGTCTCGCCTCAAACAGCCCATCCGTCTTCGCCTTCATTTGATAAACACCTCGTAAATTGTCTGTTTGTCCTCCCCATCTCTTCATCTTCGAAACGGTCAGCAGGGAAGTGTTATTAATGGTCGCAGTGTTTACCAGCCTATAATTGCCGTTAACGGTCACCAGCGGTGAGCGAAAACCCGACCGGCGAAACCGCGGAAGAGGGCCTGCTCGTCTGCTCGAGGTCTTCCGTCGTGCGCGAGATTACAGAGCGGCATGGCGGCGCGTATCAATAAACGTCAAAGAGACGTCACGGTGCCTGTTCAACACCTGTCGCCATGACTCATTCCTCAGTCACGAGCAGTTTGTATAGGTGCCCGGTCAGTTTCCACATGGTCCAGATCATTCAGAGCCCGGAATGGCTCGGCCTGGGGTGCTCGGGTTGAACAGCACAGAGAGAATGTGGTGTGGGTCGTTGATGTAAGCTCAACAGTGACCTGTGGCGTGTGAAGTCTTACGTGACCTCAACAACGCCCCGCAGGGGAAGGATAAAGCCCAGCCAATATTGACATGTAGTATAGATGCTTGACATATACGGTCAAATACCACCCGCTGCTGTGCATCTGACGGCAGTCTGTCATCCGTTCGTGCGTGCAGCCATGCGTCTCGAAGAATAAAACAAAATCTGAGGCGGGTGAAGAAGAGTGCTCGACACAACAACAATAACAGGAGTGTAATAAAAGCCAGAATATAGCAAGGCAGACAGAGAGAGAGAGAGAGAGGGAGAGAGATCGAGGGAACAGCGCCGGGAGCGCGTAGCAAGACATATCAATATGAAAGAGATCGAATGTTATCGAGGTATCGATAGGGTAGACCATGTGCGAGATGAATTAGTCATGCTGAGGAAAATGTGATTTTTAAATGGTCGAAACAGAATGGTTTATGATGATGATGATGATTGTTTTGCGCTGTATTATTGTCCTTCCTGGGTTGAGGTTTGAAGGAGAGTTCTTCTTCTCCCTCATCAATATTGCGCTGGGAATATGCTCACTTGCTCGCCAGAGATCAGCGTCGCCGAAGTCATCATCCGGGTCTCATCATCTTCCGATAAACGATCAATGCAATCTAATCTTTTTCTGCGTGACACAGCGTTTTATTAATTTTCAAGTATCGAAGTTGAAAAACGAGTCAGCGAATCGGTTCATGTCAACGCCGATCGCTCCGCAGGCGAGTTCTTCATGAAAAGACGCCACATATTTTTGTAAATGAGCGCAGGTTAGCGAGTCAGGCGTCAGCAGCGAAGTCTCGCTTATTCTTCACGTCTTCCGGATGCCGCAGACTACCGGCTCAAATGCCGAGGCTTATTTTCGTCTGCGCTTGAGAGACGTCAATGGAAAACGTCGTCAATATTGAAGCTTTTTACCGCAGAGGAGGCCAGAGTGAGCCACGCAGCCTGTTTCTTTCTCTTTAACGTAGGCTGGCATCTTTTCGTCCGGAAGGCGGCCGATTTAGATCTAA
>BRZM01001212.1:34009-46949 GCA_033238685.1 Lates japonicus | reverse complement strand
AGAGAGAGAGAGAGGAAGAAGCACAGATGGTTGATAGTCTGAAGTAACACCATAGACACTCAATTAGTCTGGTCTAGACTGTGCATTGAATGAGGAATGAAGTGTAACATAATAGAGGATCTCAGCGGGAAATGCAACGCAGTTATGATGTTTCCTAATCAGTCACACTCTGTGATCTGATGTGGGACACACTCTCTTCTTTTTTTTCTTTTTAAATGAAATGGCAGAAGCTGGAGGTTTTTGGAGACGAAAACTTGGACCAGACGGCAGCAGTAAAGCCCTGGATTTATTCTGTTAAGAGTTTCAAAACCAGATTCCTTTCAGCAGCTCTGAGTTGGTGGTTGTCCAGATATTAAACCATCTCTCATGTTGTTTAAGCAACACTGAAACATCACAATGACTCTGACGGTAAAAAAGTTACACAATGCTGCTTTAAAAGAGTTCTCCAGCATCTTTGTACTGCCTCTACTGTGGATCTGCTATTGAAATCCTCTGAAATCACTCTGAAATCACCAGTGTTACATTTTCAGATCCTCTGGAGCCACAGAGGACATTATACAATTGTTTTCCGAGGCTGAATAGCGCTCTTTGTGATGAGTAAACTTGATGGAGTGCACTGAAATAAAATGGAAGCAATATAACTGATCACAGCGCTGATGGGTTTGAACCAGAGTGTTTGCAGAGTTCATGCACCCTCTACCCTCATCCACTAATGTGGCTTTTGTGGTTAAATTAACCAATCGAACAGGAGGATTTGTAGATTTTGCAAGCACCGCTTTGTAGTACACTGTAGTACCCAAACAGGAGCAAACAATTCCTTTTTTGGGGGGGGCTATTTTCAGCAGCGGATTAATTTACATTTGGAGCTTTAGTGCGTATTTTGGCAGCACGATGGCTCATTGTTGTGTTTCTAATGAGATACACCAGACTGTGGAACAGGTTGTTGCCGATGTGGACTTTGTTGTCATTAAGAGAAATACCAGACTTCTCCTTTAAACGCCGGCTGGTTGTAACACCTTTGGAGAATTTAATGAATGAATCAGCAGATCAATGAATCTGTGAGTCACGCTGATGTGGAGTAGCCGAGTTTCAGCTGTGAGAAACTGTGGAGAGTCCAGACGTTCGGCGAACGCGGTCGCATCGCTCTCAGAGGAGAAGGTGAAGTGAGTGAGTCAGACTGAAGGAGGCAGAGAGATGCAGACGGAGAGGCACTCAGGTGGAGAGACAGTCACACAGGGGGAGGACGGAGGGGCGAGCGAGGGAGGAAAACACACTCAGACAGACAGAGAGAGAGAGAGCGAGGTGTAAACACATACATCACATGCTCCAGATAATCTCGCTCTGCTGTTGCCACAACTGACTGACTGACTGGATGGCTCGCTGGTTGACTGGCTTCCATACTGGTTCTCTGTACTGCCTGGGAGACACCATGGCTGACTGACTTACCGACTTACTACTATTATCTCTTGACAGCTGACAACTAAACTGTCTTTACTGACTGATACACTGACAGGCTGGCTGGCTGGCTGGCTGGTTAGTATACTCAGTGACTGTGACAGAACAGCCTGGTGTGAAAAAACACAAACCCTGTGTTTGGGTCAGTCTGACTTGAACCTGGCTCAGCTTTTGCTGCAAAGCAATAAAACATAATCCTGCACCGTCCAGTCAAACATGGAAACACACATGGTGACGTGATTGAGTTGTGAGTTGTGTTTGGGCATCCAGATGTTACCTGGACGACTGACGTCTTTGCCCTCTGGCTGATTGTTTGTCGTGTTAAACGGTCGAGCAAACTGTTGTTCTGTGGGTTCGTTATATTACCTATTACCTTATATTGTTTAAAGAGGCAGTCTTGCTAAATCTCTCTTGCAGCAGTTAAAACGACCTGGCAAACTTTTCAGTTATCATGTTGCACGAGTGGCCAGTGACCCGAACAGCTGGTTACTGCTGTATGAGACAGGTTTGCTGAGTGGTGATGTTGCTCTCAGGTTCCTGACCACATGGAGTTGCCTCTTCCCTCAGTGTTGCTCTGACTCTTGTTTACTACTCTGAGCTTTAAATCGCTGCTAGCCTGTTAGCTCTGACGCACACAGCTCATTTACTCTGCCTTCTAGTAGCCTAAAGATAGAAACGGACATTTCCACCTAACACACAGAAGCAGCTGCACACTTTTACCATCAGGCAGTATTAGAATCAAAGTGTTATTCAGCAGGTGCAGAAAATGTGCACGAATTAGTCTCAGTGACAATGGCAATGCTAGCAGCAACACTGTGCACAGCACATGCCTTTGGCTTTCTGCAGTTGTCCGTTCAATTTCTTTTTCTGCCGTAATTGAATAATTTATCCTCGAGAGTCCACTGCACTTCATCAGTGAGTTACTTACCCCGGATGCCATATGCTGGACTCTTTGATTCCACATATTCAACTAATTAGTTTGTGTTTGCAGATGATGAACAGCTTTCATTCGTCCAACGACAAGTTTGCTCAAAGGTGGCATCAGCAGCTGTATTTGGACAGAGATTACGAAGCTCTGGATCTAATATTCTGCTTATCAATAATTCAGCCGCTGATGGCATGTTCATCAAAATACTTCACACGGAACAGTAGAATGTGCTCTCCTCTGCAATACTCTGTTTTGCTTTATTTTATTCCAACATTCTCTACTCTCGTCTTTGACCTTCTCTTTTCTTTTCTGTCTTATCCAGGGCCTCTGAAACGATCTGAACTCTGTTTATTTCTGGTTTCTGAACGCTTCAATTTTACCCTCGTCTTAGATACTAAGGATGGACTTGGCTCTGATTCAGCTGACTCCTCACACCTGTCCAACGTTTACCTTCCAAAATGATCAAACAAGACGTTGTACAAACTTGTTCTGCTCTAGTGTACCCTTGCCTTTAAATCCATAAAGTGTGGGGGGGAAACAGGACGTTTGGATTCAGCTAAAGATTTCAAGGAGTGGAGGGATGGCACAAGATGCAAAGGGGAGGATGTAGGCTGAAGCCAGTGTTTTACATCTGCAAGAATGTGGGGGTCCGCGTGACGTGAATTTCGGCGTCAAAGGATGTAGGCAGGGCTCTATGCGGACATTTGCATAGGGTCTGCACGCACCACTTTCAAGCTCTGAACTTTTCTTTTTTTAAATGTTTCTGTGCTAAGTACAGCAGAAGAAGCAGCTCTTCTTGCACAGATGTTGCCATTTTGATTCGATTCATACTGTGCATGTGCTTAATACGCACACAACGATCTACTGTGCATGTAAGGAACTTGTCCTTTAAGAAGAGTCTAAATGGAAATAACTACATGTCTGTGGTTTCTGCAGCTGTCTGCAAGCTCTGAGAACATGTAGCTCAGACAGTACAGGTGTGAGACAGAGAACTGATTCAGTGCTTTACAGTCATTAAACTGGAATTTAAAGATTAATCTAACAGGAGGAATAAAAGTCCTCAACACAGCAGCTTTAAACAGATGTTATAATATTCATACATGTGAGTTTGTAGTGGATTCTCGTGCAGCCACACGAGACAGAGCTCCACCGTGGTCGTCTTTGTTTCAGTTTCTCTTTATTTTGGGTTGTTTTTTTCTTGGCGGGTGATCACGCTGCAGCAGCAGAGGAGCATTAGTGTGTTGGATGGTGGATGTGAGGCTGAAGCCCCGAGGTGTTGGAACAGCATCAGACAGAGGAGAACGACAAAATGGTGGGAGGGGTGGGAGGAGGAAAGGGGGGTGCAGGATGGGAGGAAGAGGAGGAGTGGTGCAGACACTGGCTGATTGCGAATCGTCTCTCTGTCTCTATTCGTCCGTCTCTGCCTTTCATTCTTCAGCTCCGTCTGTCTGTCTGTCTGTGTCACTGTCTGGCTTTTCCTCTCGTCTGTCTCTTTTCCTTTCATCTCTTTCATTTATTTTTCTTTCTCCTTTTCTTTCTCTCTTCTGCCCGTCTTGCTTTTCCTCTCGTCTGTTTTTCTTCCCTCTCTTTATGACTTTGTTTCTTTATCCCCTTGGTTTACCTCTGTTTTTTGTGTCTCTGTCCGTACCTCGTTTTACCTCCCTGTTCTGGCTCTGCTCCACCTGTCTCTCTGCCTCCTCTTTTCTTGTTTGTCTCTTTGCCTGTTTTTTTTCTTGCTGCTTCTCTTTCATTATTTTGCTCATTTCTCTCTCTCTCTGTCTTTCCCTCTCACTTTCTTTCATTCACCTTTCTTCCGTCTCTGTCACATTCGTTCTCTTATTTTCCTCTTTCTGTCTCGTTTCCTGCCTCCTCTCCCTCTCAGTATCTCTGTCGCTTTGTCTGGCCATCGTTTTATCTTCGTGTTTTTTGTGTTGTCTTCTGTTCTCCTTCTTCATCTGTCTATCCTTCTGTATCTCTCTATATTTGTGTCTCTCTAACCACCTCCTCTCACCTGTCTCTCTTTACCTCTCCATTTTTCTGTTTGTCATTCTGTCTGTTGATGACCTTCCTGTCTGTCTGACTGTCTTCAGTCTAAAACTCATCTTTTTAAAATCATTATAACAGAGAGCAGAGGCTGAGCAGCACTTCCCTTCACCTCACTATAAATTCACATTTTAAAAAGGATAGAAAGAAAAAACAAGGACACACTGTGTCACTGCTGTTAAAAAAACAGGTTCAGTCTAAATCCTGCAGCTGTTTTCAGCAGTTCTGCTTCAACTCACAGGCAACAGCTGCCGCAGTTTAAACACTTGCGCCACCTGAAGGCAACGAGTGTCACCGCTGAAGTTACAGTTTCCTGCCTGAACCTGTAAAATATCTGGATTGTTAACTGGAGAATATTTTCTGCTGAACACAGTGAAGAGTCCTTCTCTTTGCTCTGAGTGAGTCATCAGGTTTCCTCCGTCCTCCAGGACTGTGGAGATGCCAGGAGGCATTCCTAACCAGGTTTAAATTGTTGAAAGAGCTGCTCCTCTGAAAGGTAACTCTGTGGAGTTTGCTCTCAAAAAGTCAGAATTATTGTAAGAGATACACAATCGAATTTACAGCGGCACAAACTGGATTTTCTCACCTTTAAAAATTATTGTTCCTTTCTGTATGCTCTCCTGTTATAGAATAAAATAACTCTTGCTGCAGTGATACTGGGATCCTAAAGTGGCTAACGCAGCACAGAACTCAGCCAGGTACCACCCTACACAAGGTAACAAATCTCAGAGCGTATTTAGACAGCTGCTTGTTAATGTGCTGGTGTTTAACCTCCCATTCACCCATGCAGGGATTTGACAAAGTCATCCTCATGCAAATGGACTGTGAAACAATAGTCCTTGTTTTCCCACAGCTGACGACTGTCAAATCAGATCTTAACATGTAAACGATGTGGTCAGTACATGGACAATACAGCCTGAGCGAGAGACAAGAGACCGTCTGCCTCTTTGTGTTACAGCCACAGGCTGATTTGTTTTTCTGTTTGAACTGGACTGAGACACAATATTCATCTCTTTGTCTCCTAGGAATTATGTGTGTCTAGTAATTTACAACAGCAAATACATTTTCAGAAAAGTTTTTAATCAATATAATGAGAAAACATTTTAACAAACATGTCTGTGAAGCTACAAAATGTTCACTGACCATATTGGCAAACAATGCATGATAAATCAGATTTATAGCTAAGTTTAGTGTGGTTAAGGTTAAGTAAAGACAAGATGGCAGATGCAGGATGCAGGATGCAAACACTGGACTTCAGTGTCAAACCCCTGAGCTTTATGAGCCCACCATCCACCCAGACCATGTTCACATACAGGAAAAACAGCATTTATTCTCCTTCCAGAACATGAGCATCATTTCTGGGAACACAGTGCAGCTCCTATCTTTGTCTGTAGGTGGCGACATTGACGTGTCTAGCACTGAAAGCTACTGGTGCTGTTTTCCTACAGTTGGTGCAGGTGGAGAATCAAACCACCAACCTCAGAATCAGGACTAATCTGCAATCTAATATTCCACCACATCAAACAGGTAATATCAAACTGTCAGCCTCCTGTCTTCACAGATTTCCTCTGTTTGTTTTAGAAAGTTTCAAAGGCAAACAGCTTCTGATGCAGATAAGTTTGTCATTATATGAGAGGCCTCAGCGCCTCTTGGGTGCATTTCCAGCTGCATGTGTTTTCACTCTGTGATGACAATCTAATCCCCCAGGAAGCCTGTTAATGCAGCTATAATGGGGGTCAATGGGGAGATGGCAGAGTGGCCAATCACTGTTTCCCACTTCACACTGTGATAATGGCCTTCCTCTTCACACCTTCCTGCTATCAACATGGACTCCAAGTCCTCAACCACTGCATTCACATACAAACACACAGCATCTCCATACTGAGCCCTGAAACGTTCACACATCTGCACCACAAAGGGTTAAAGTGAGGAACCAGAGCTGTGTGTTTGTATGTGAATGCAGTGGTTGAGGACTTGGAGTCCATGTTGATAGCAGGAAGGTGTGAAGAGGAAGGCCATTATCACAGTGTGAAGTGGGAAACAGTGATTGGCCACTCTGCCATCTCCCCATTGACCCCCATTATAGCTGCATTAACAGGCTTCCTGGGGGATTAGATTGTCATCACAGAGTGAAAACACATGCAGCTGGAAATGCACCCAAGAGGCGCTGAGGCCTCTCATATAATGACAAACTTATCTGCATCAGAAGCTGTTTGCCTTTGAAACTTTCTAAAACAAACAGAGGAAATCTGTGAAGACAGGAGGCTGACAGTTTGATATTACCTGTTTGATGTGGTGGAATATTAGATTGCAGATTAGTCCTGATTCTGAGGTTGGTGGTTTGATTCTCCACCTGCACCAACTGTAGGAAAACAGCACCAGTAGCTTTCAGTGCTAGACACGTCAATGTCGCCACCTACAGACAAAGATAGGAGCTGCACTGTGTTCCCAGAAATGATGCTCATGTTCTGGAAGGAGAATAAATGCTGTTTTTCCTGTATGTGAACATGGTCTGGGTGGATGGTGGGCTCATAAAGCTCAGGGGTTTGACACTGAAGTCCAGTGTTTGCATCCTGCATCCTGCATCTGCCATCTTGTCTTTACTTAACCTTAACCACACTAAACTTAGCTATAAATCTGATTTATCATGCATTGTTTGCCAATATGGTCAGTGAACATTTTGTAGCTTCACAGACATGTTTGTTAAAATGTTTTCTCATTATATTGATTAAAAACTTTTCTGAAAATGTATTTGCTGTTGTAAATTACTAGACACACATAATTCCTAGGAGACAAAGAGATGAATATTGTGTCTCAGTCCAGTTCAAACAGAAAAACAAATCAGCCTGTGGCTGTAACACAAAGAGGCAGACGGTCTCTTGTCTCTCGCTCAGGCTGTATTGTCCATGTACTGACCACATCGTTTACATGTTAAGATCTGATTTGACAGTCGTCAGCTGTGGGAAAACAAGGACTATTGTTTCACAGTCCATTTGCATGAGGATGACTTTGTCAAATCCCTGCATGGGTGAATGGGAGGTTAAACACCAGCACATTAACAAGCAGCTGTCTAAATACGCTCTGAGATTTGTTACCTTGTGTAGGGTGGTACCTGGCTGAGTTCTGTGCTGCGTTAGCCACTTTAGGATCCCAGTATCACTGCAGCAAGAGTTATTTTATTCTATAACAGGAGAGCATACAGAAAGGAACAATAATTTTTAAAGGTGAGAAAATCCAGTTTGTGCCGCTGTAAATTCGATTGTGTATCTCTTACAATAATTCTGACTTTTTGAGAGCAAACTCCACAGAGTTACCTTTCAGAGGAGCAGCTCTTTCAACAATTTAAACCTGGTTAGGAATGCCTCCTGGCATCTCCACAGTCCTGGAGGACGGAGGAAACCTGATGACTCACTCAGAGCAAAGAGAAGGACTCTTCACTGTGTTCAGCAGAAAATATTCTCCAGTTAACAATCCAGATATTTTACAGGTTCAGGCAGGAAACTGTAACTTCAGCGGTGACACTCGTTGCCTTCAGGTGGCGCAAGTGTTTAAACTGCGGCAGCTGTTGCCTGTGAGTTGAAGCAGAACTGCTGAAAACAGCTGCAGGATTTAGACTGAACCTGTTTTTTTAACAGCAGTGACACAGTGTGTCCTTGTTTTTTCTTTCTATCCTTTTTAAAATGTGAATTTATAGTGAGGTGAAGGGAAGTGCTGCTCAGCCTCTGCTCTCTGTTATAATGATTTTAAAAAGATGAGTTTTAGACTGAAGACAGTCAGACAGACAGGAAGGTCATCAACAGACAGAATGACAAACAGAAAAATGGAGAGGTAAAGAGAGACAGGTGAGAGGAGGTGGTTAGAGAGACACAAATATAGAGAGATACAGAAGGATAGACAGATGAAGAAGGAGAACAGAAGACAACACAAAAAACACGAAGATAAAACGATGGCCAGACAAAGCGACAGAGATACTGAGAGGGAGAGGAGGCAGGAAACGAGACAGAAAGAGGAAAATAAGAGAACGAATGTGACAGAGACGGAAGAAAGGTGAATGAAAGAAAGTGAGAGGGAAAGACAGAGAGAGAGAGAAATGAGCAAAATAATGAAAGAGAAGCAGCAAGAAAAAAAACAGGCAAAGAGACAAACAAGAAAAGAGGAGGCAGAGAGACAGGTGGAGCAGAGCCAGAACAGGGAGGTAAAACGAGGTACGGACAGAGACACAAAAAACAGAGGTAAACCAAGGGGATAAAGAAACAAAGTCATAAAGAGAGGGAAGAAAAACAGACGAGAGGAAAAGCAAGACGGGCAGAAGAGAGAAAGAAAAGGAGAAAGAAAAATAAATGAAAGAGATGAAAGGAAAAGAGACAGACGAGAGGAAAAGCCAGACAGTGACACAGACAGACAGACAGACGGAGCTGAAGAATGAAAGGCAGAGACGGACGAATAGAGACAGAGAGACGATTCGCAATCAGCCAGTGTCTGCACCACTCCTCCTCTTCCTCCCATCCTGCACCCCCCTTTCCTCCTCCCACCCCTCCCACCATTTTGTCGTTCTCCTCTGTCTGATGCTGTTCCAACACCTCGGGGCTTCAGCCTCACATCCACCATCCAACACACTAATGCTCCTCTGCTGCTGCAGCGTGATCACCCGCCAAGAAAAAAACAACCCAAAATAAAGAGAAACTGAAACAAAGACGACCACGGTGGAGCTCTGTCTCGTGTGGCTGCACGAGAATCCACTACAAACTCACATGTATGAATATTATAACATCTGTTTAAAGCTGCTGTGTTGAGGACTTTTATTCCTCCTGTTAGATTAATCTTTAAATTCCAGTTTAATGACTGTAAAGCACTGAATCAGTTCTCTGTCTCACACCTGTACTGTCTGAGCTACATGTTCTCAGAGCTTGCAGACAGCTGCAGAAACCACAGACATGTAGTTATTTCCATTTAGACTCTTCTTAAAGGACAAGTTCCTTACATGCACAGTAGATCGTTGTGTGCGTATTAAGCACATGCACAGTATGAATCGAATCAAAATGGCAACATCTGTGCAAGAAGAGCTGCTTCTTCTGCTGTACTTAGCACAGAAACATTTTAAAAAAAGAAAAGTTCAGAGAGCTTGAAAGTGGTGCGTGCAGACCCTATGCAAATGTCCGCATAGAGCCCTGCCTACATCCTTTGACGCCGAAATTCACGTCACGCGGACCCCCACATTCTTGCAGATGTAAAACACTGGCTTCAGCCTACATCCTCCCCTTTGCATCTTGTGCCATCCCTCCACTCCTTGAAATCTTTAGCTGAATCCAAACGTCCTGTTTCCCCCCCACACTTTATGGATTTAAAGGCAAGGGTACACTAGAGCAGAACAAGTTTGTACAACGTCTTGTTTGATCATTTTGGAAGGTAAACGTTGGACAGGTGTGAGGAGTCAGCTGAATCAGAGCCAAGTCCATCCTTAGTATCTAAGACGAGGGTAAAATTGAAGCGTTCAGAAACCAGAAATAAACAGAGTTCAGATCGTTTCAGAGGCCCTGGATAAGACAGAAAAGAAAAGAGAAGGTCAAAGACGAGAGTAGAGAATGTTGGAATAAAATAAAGCAAAACAGAGTATTGCAGAGGAGAGCACATTCTACTGTTCCGTGTGAAGTATTTTGATGAACATGCCATCAGCGGCTGAATTATTGATAAGCAGAATATTAGATCCAGAGCTTCGTAATCTCTGTCCAAATACAGCTGCTGATGCCACCTTTGAGCAAACTTGTCGTTGGACGAATGAAAGCTGTTCATCATCTGCAAACACAAACTAATTAGTTGAATATGTGGAATCAAAGAGTCCAGCATATGGCATCCGGGGTAAGTAACTCACTGATGAAGTGCAGTGGACTCTCGAGGATAAATTATTCAATTACGGCAGAAAAAGAAATTGAACGGACAACTGCAGAAAGCCAAAGGCATGTGCTGTGCACAGTGTTGCTGCTAGCATTGCCATTGTCACTGAGACTAATTCGTGCACATTTTCTGCACCTGCTGAATAACACTTTGATTCTAATACTGCCTGATGGTAAAAGTGTGCAGCTGCTTCTGTGTGTTAGGTGGAAATGTCCGTTTCTATCTTTAGGCTACTAGAAGGCAGAGTAAATGAGCTGTGTGCGTCAGAGCTAACAGGCTAGCAGCGATTTAAAGCTCAGAGTAGTAAACAAGAGTCAGAGCAACACTGAGGGAAGAGGCAACTCCATGTGGTCAGGAACCTGAGAGCAACATCACCACTCAGCAAACCTGTCTCATACAGCAGTAACCAGCTGTTCGGGTCACTGGCCACTCGTGCAACATGATAACTGAAAAGTTTGCCAGGTCGTTTTAACTGCTGCAAGAGAGATTTAGCAAGACTGCCTCTTTAAACAATATAAGGTAATAGGTAATATAACGAACCCACAGAACAACAGTTTGCTCGACCGTTTAACACGACAAACAATCAGCCAGAGGGCAAAGACGTCAGTCGTCCAGGTAACATCTGGATGCCCAAACACAACTCACAACTCAATCACGTCACCATGTGTGTTTCCATGTTTGACTGGACGGTGCAGGATTATGTTTTATTGCTTTGCAGCAAAAGCTGAGCCAGGTTCAAGTCAGACTGACCCAAACACAGGGTTTGTGTTTTTTCACACCAGGCTGTTCTGTCACAGTCACTGAGTATACTAACCAGCCAGCCAGCCAGCCAGCCTGTCAGTGTATCAGTCAGTAAAGACAGTTTAGTTGTCAGCTGTCAAGAGATAATAGTAGTAAGTCGGTAAGTCAGTCAGCCATGGTGTCTCCCAGGCAGTACAGAGAACCAGTATGGAAGCCAGTCAACCAGCGAGCCATCCAGTCAGTCAGTCAGTTGTGGCAACAGCAGAGCGAGATTATCTGGAGCATGTGATGTATGTGTTTACACCTCGCTCTCTCTCTCTCTGTCTGTCTGAGTGTGTTTTCCTCCCTCGCTCGCCCCTCCGTCCTCCCCCTGTGTGACTGTCTCTCCACCTGAGTGCCTCTCCGTCTGCATCTCTCTGCCTCCTTCAGTCTGACTCACTCACTTCACCTTCTCCTCTGAGAGCGATGCGACCGCGTTCGCCGAACGTCTGGACTCTCCACAGTTTCTCACAGCTGAAACTCGGCTACTCCACATCAGCGTGACTCACAGATTCATTGATCTGCTGATTCATTCATTAAATTCTCCAAAGGTGTTACAACCAGCCGGCGTTTAAAGGAGAAGTCTGGTATTTCTCTTAATGACAACAAAGTCCACATCGGCAACAACCTGTTCCACAGTCTGGTGTATCTCATTAGAAACACAACAATGAGCCATCGTGCTGCCAAAATACGCACTAAAGCTCCAAATGTAAATTAATCCGCTGCTGAAAATAGCCCCCCCCAAAAAAGGAATTGTTTGCTCCTGTTTGGGTACTACAGTGTACTACAAAGCGGTGCTTGCAAAATCTACAAATCCTCCTGTTCGATTGGTTAATTTAACCACAAAAGCCACATTAGTGGATGAGGGTAGAGGGTGCATGAACTCTGCAAACACTCTGGTTCAAACCCATCAGCGCTGTGATCAGTTATATTGCTTCCATTTTATTTCAGTGCACTCCATCAAGTTTACTCATCACAAAGAGCGCTATTCAGCCTCGGAAAACAATTGTATAATGTCCTCTGTGGCTCCAGAGGATCTGAAAATGTAACACTGGTGATTTCAGAGTGATTTCAGAGGATTTCAATAGCAGATCCACAGTAGAGGCAGTACAAAGATGCTGGAGAACTCTTTTAAAGCAGCATTGTGTAACTTTTTTACCGTCAGAGTCATTGTGATGTTTCAGTGTTGCTTAAACAACATGAGAGATGGTTTAATATCTGGACAACCACCAACTCAGAGCTGCTGAAAGGAATCTGGTTTTGAAACTCTTAACAGAATAAATCCAGGGCTTTACTGCTGCCGTCTGGTCCAAGTTTTCGTCTCCAAAAACCTCCAGCTTCTGCCATTTCATTTAAAAAGAAAAAAAAGAAGAGAGTGTGTCCCACATCAGATCACAGAGTGTGACTGATTAGGAAACATCATAACTGCGTTGCATTTCCCGCTGAGATCCTCTATTATGTTACACTTCATTCCTCATTCAATGCACAGTCTAGACCAGACTAATTGAGTGTCTATGGTGTTACTTCAGACTATCAACCATCTGTGCTTCTTCCTCTCTCTCTCTCTCTCTCTCTGCCCCCTTTTCATCCCTCTTTCCTCACCCCTGCCACCTTCCCTGTCTCTCCTTCCTCTGCAGGAGTTTGGAGGACTAGTAGGATGCTGAGTATCTTTCCTCCTTGCCACTGTTCTCCACCCAGCTCTCCATGACCTGAGAGCGCCACCACAGCGGGAGGAACGAAACACCAGAGAGAGAGAGAGGAAGAGGAGGGCAGAAGGTCAGGGAAGGAAGGAAGGAAGGAACACACTTTTTTTGTTGTTATTGTTTGTTTTCCCTTTGTGAA
>BRZM01001212.1:0-15538 GCA_033238685.1 Lates japonicus | reverse complement strand
CAAAGTTGGCTGCATTGCTGCAAAGAGAGAGAGACATAAACAAACTTTCAGTACAGGTAAAAGGGGAAGGCAGAGTGGTATCCACCAGCAGAGGGAGTCGGGAGTACAATGAGGAATAGCAGCCAGGAGAACTATCATCTTCAGCCTAGAGGAAGAAAAGAAAGAGAGGGAGGGAAGGAGGAGAATGGATGGGAGGTTTAGAGAACAGGAGCAGGGGAGCAAGAGGAGAAGGAGGAAAAGAAGGCGGAGGGAGGAAAGATGGCAGGTTGATGAAGGTGGATTACAACAGAGAGAGTGCAAGGAAAAGAAAAGAGGGATGAGAGACGGAAAACGGAAACGCAGACACAGCGACTACACTAGGTAAAACAGCAGCGCAGGTAATCCTCAGTTTGCTTGTTTTGACTGACTCCGGGGCACCAGATGGGCGGGTTTACCCAAGGTACAGGGGGTCAGCCATCACAGAAAACTCTGACATCCCACCTCGAAAGCGGAGAGGTCCAGATAGAAAGACAGACAGAGGACGAAGTAGTGGTTCTGGCTTTTATCGCTTCTTGTGGCTGCAGCAGGAACAGCAGCTGGAGATAAAAATATTCCTGTGCCCTCCTCCTCCTGAAAGTTTGAGTCAGGATATTTAATCACAGCCAGCACTGAACTGAATATCGGTCATGTTTGGGTTGATCTCAGCTGCTTTCCTCCAGCAGACATAAAGTGAGAGTTTGAAATTGGTCGTGATAGCTCTGGAAAAACAAACCGCTTGACTCAAAAAGGCCGTTGTGAAAGTTGTGTGTGGTGATTAAACGAGGCAGCATTTCGTTTATGATCATTAACCAACCTCATGATTTCTTCACTGTAGCCGGATGAAGTTGGCATCGGATGTTGGTGTGTTTGGTGACACAACCTTAATTCAACGCTTGCCCCACTGACTGTGGCTTTCAACACCATCTACAGGATCTCTCTGTCACCGTAAAAAAAACTAAATCCCCATCATGCAACACGATGTTATGTAATAGGTTTCAAAGCCGACGCCGCTTGCAGTTATACAGCAGCTTGTTTATCAACACCCCCAGCCCAGATCTCTCTGTCCCTCTGTGGCCATCGTGTTGCACTGGAGTGAGGAGCAGATGAAATACTGTCTCCACGCCCTGTGGCACTACAGGAAGGGGTGCAGTGAAAAGGCTGCAGCCCCACGTTAGTGAGGTACGCTTCCAAAGGACATCAGTTTATAATCTTCTAGTTCACAGCGTGTGTGTGTGTGTGTGTGTGTGTGTGTGTGCATACTCATGTTCATCTTTGTGTACATGCTAAAGGATATCCACCAGACAATACAGGAGTCAATGAAGGCTATGAACAATGTCACACAAAAGTCTACTGCTGTCAAGTAAGTTAGTTTGATCCTGAGAGAGACAGTTAAACACACACACACACACACACATATACTCACACACACTGTGACTGCAGCGCTTGACTCCGTGAGGATTCCCTCGATGATGGAGAAGATCAGGCAGAGCAGACCGATGCCGATTTACTCTGTGGAGCAAGGCACCAAGTCTGGGCCTGATGGAGATACAGATCAACGGAGTGAGAGGGTTTAATATTGAAGAGTTGGGCGTGTTTTTGACTTTGGTCAGATAAAACAAGCAAACTTGATGATGTGTGTGATGAGTATTTTGTACCTGGACCAGAATATTAACTGAAAATGATCATTAGTTTTGACCCTGAACAGCTCCTGCTCGGGGTGGAGGGCCAGATCAAAAACTACAGGAAACTTTGGAAGGAGTTGCAGCGCTTTGAACATTTCTGATTTCTTCTACTTCAGCCACCATTTTAAAGAATTTGTAGCTGAACATATGTTTTTATTTAGAGCGGTAATTTGATTATTATATGTGTAAAGCAGCAAATCACATTTACTGCCGGTCTGACGCTATAAGGCGGCCAACAGGTGCTGCTTTGAGATCTGTTTACTCAACCAAAGACGTGTTGTTCTAAATGTTATAAAGTCAGTAACCAGAAAACTGAGCAGAAACTGAGCAGAACTGCAGGCGCTTTACTTCTATTGTATGAGCATTAACATTATCACCACCTGCTGGATTGGAGTGGAACAGCCTCCCTGCAGCGCCAGTTTTAAGCCGCCAGCCGCTAATTTTCCTAATTCCTGTCTTTAGACCAGAGTAGAAATGCATGACTAACGGCCTGAAGTGAATTTTTAGTTTCTGAAAAAGGCCCTGGGACTAAAATGTTCTGGGTGCTGACAAGAAAACTCCAGGATGTTATGACTACAAATCCTAGACGCCTGTGAGCAGATGAAACGATTGACGATGCCGTATCCCAGACTGGGCGGCGATCACTCAACACCCCTGGCCAGAGTCCTCTTTCACCGCAGAGAGCACCCCAGCAAACACCACCACCACGATCGCAGGAGGACACGCTATCGTGCTTTTCAACCAGTCAGCAGAACCAACAGCAAACACCCTGTGGAGTTTTCACTGACCTGGCAGGTCATTGCTATCTGATGCCTGGAACTCGCTTAGTAAACGGCTTTCCAACATGTCTAGGAAGATGACCTCCAATCCAGAACTGGATCCGGAGCAGATCCTCTGGTACAAAGTCGACAGAGCTAACGACAGCAGCGCCAGTAGCACATAAGCACGATACACATCACCATGTAGAACTGAGGCACAAAGAGAAGGAGTTCAAATTGAAAGTAGCGTAGGATGGATTTATTTTCTATGTGTGTGTGTTCTGGCTTCACTCATCAGAGGCCAATTTCAGAGGCGCCGGAGATGTAGTCAAGAGGACCTCCATGCCGGTCTTCCGCAATCAAAACACAAATAGACAATATTAGGACCGATTGGTCACTGAACATCAATTAATTTTTAAGGTCAGCTCCAGAGCTGAATAAGTACTCATGAATGAACCACTTAAGGCACAAAATCACCAGCAGAATGAGCTCATAATTTTCAAGAGCCCACATGAACATGAAAACAGTTTTTCTTGCTGTGATCGCTCCTCCTGTTCATCCCAAGGTGACCACAGATCAGTTTCTATTCAGACAGAAGTAAAGAGAACAAAATATCCTCTCCTCTTTCTTTGGTGTGAGTTCTTAAGTGTCATGTAGCCATATAAAGAAACAATGTCTGAGGGAAGAGAAAGTGTAAATTTTATACTCAAGAGATTGTAACCTTTAGGAGATGCCTGATTTGTCAAACTTTTGAATACATTTTACACAGAGCACAGACCTGGATTTTGTCCAGGCTCTTACATCGTGCTGCAAGTAGGTGGCAACTAGAGGCTCAAAGCATGAAGCAAGTCTACAATATACCCAGGAGCATCTTATCGCTATCTGGGCTTCACTTAAACCTAAGAACCACAGTCTGGCTGAGCGGGTGTTACGACGCTGGTTATCAATCGTTAAAGCCGACCCAGGATTTCTGACTGCCTTCGCGTGACAGAGGCAGAGTTGTTGTTGTGCAGCGCCTGTTGTGAACCATGAGTAAGGCACCTGTTATTATATGAGAAAAATTGGGATAGCCGTAGGTCGTTCTGAAAAATGACATTTAACAAGGTGAAATGTACCAAGAAGATCAACACTAGAATAGAAACACTGCAATTAATTTTGAAGATTGTGTTGAAGGGCTGAGGATTGCTCTACAAGGAAGCAGAGAGCAGAGAGTTCATGTCTGAGGTACGATCTGACTGAAAATGTTCTTTTTAGAATCTTCAACAGTTTGTGGACAAAAGCATCTTTGTTCTATCAAAGAGAAGATCTAATAGTCAGTCTGTGATCGCTTAGTGCTCAAAATTCTGCCTGTTAGAAGCTCCAAGGTGGGACATAATGGAGACTGAACAAAACGATTCCACTGATCTATAAAATATCAAATGATCTTTATTGTAAATTCTGTAGAAATGATGATGCTAGTTTTCCAGTGATCCGACTGCTCATAATGCTACCATGGTGATTTACCGCGATTAGAAGCGAACGCACCGCCTAAACGGAAGTTGTTTCGCGCTAAATCATGAGTCCTGCTTCAGAAAGCACAGAGCTGTTCGATTCAAACATTCACACTGCTGCATGCAGCTTCCAGTAACACTGCGCGCTGATCGTGTAACGCCACTGATGGTTAGCCGGTTAAACTGATAAAGTGTGTGTTTGCTTAGGTGTATACGACGGTGTAGGCTCCAGGGCGCAAGAAGGGTTTTGATCTCCTGATGTTCAGGATGAACAGGGTCCGCTCCTCCAGCTCCTCTGCCACTCACATCCAGATTCAGCATCCTTCTGTTACAACGAGACAGAGCAGCTTTGTCTGAGGAGGAAATGTCAACAGAGATAAATTGCTGGCTTAGCGTCAGGATTTCTGAAGGCTGGCTCGTTCTGTAATACCAGACCTACATCCTAAAGATTCAAACCAGCAACCTCCTAATCCAGCTGGAGCAGGCTGGACTGACCTTTAGAGGACAGCAGTTTTCCTGCTCTCTGCTGGAGGCACCTTCCTTCCGCCGATGCAGCAGCTCTGAGAGATTTAATACACTAAATAAGAAATCGCTGAGGAACATCGGCATTTATCATCAAACAAACAATCAAATCGTCTTTATTGTGTTTACTCTGTACCTACTTTGACTGTGTGTGTTTCATGTGCAGACCTTGGCTTTGAGGCACCACCTCTCTCTCTTCAGTCAGGCCTGAAGTCTTCTCTGTGGTTGTCTGAAAACAGAACGCAGATTTAAGAAGAAAAATACATACAAATATATAAATAGAACTCAATCAGCTGTCATGAGAAGAAGTGTATAAGTGTCAACATTATGATAGGATTCCTACAGAGATAGAGTTTTATTAAAAGTGATCTTTTGTTTTAACTAGAACATCTGTGTTTATTAACACTTGTGACCCACTGACAAAACAGGAATTTTACCAAGCAGAACAGGGACTTGCTAATCTACTGCTGCCTCTGACCTGTTACCTCCTGTTTGTTTTATTGTGTAACTTGCGGTGAAGAAGTAATCAGATACTTTACTCCAGCAGCTCCCCATGTTTTTGTGAGTTAAAACTGCTGCTTTTGTCAAGGGAGTCTGGTATAACTAAACAGCAATGTTTCTGGTTGAACAAAAGGGAGCTTCCTCTTTAATAAAAAGGTGGTTTGTTTGCCGTATGTGTCGACCTTCTGCTCACTGTGATCACTGCTCCGTATTACTGACTTACTGTGGACGAATAAATGCAAACAGGGTGATTACACAGTAGTTTCATATTCGGGTATTATCAGTGCCCTGCAGCCCAACATATCACAAACTAAACACGTAAACACAGTTAGAGTGCGGGCGGTTGCTTCATAACGAGTTGTCATGCTGACTCAGGATCTGCCATTTGCTTCTTCTTTTTATGTGCAGCTCCGGTTACTACAGAGCAAAGAGGCAGCAAGTGGATCACCTGCAGCAGGTGGTCTCTCAGTCGTGTTTTCACGTCAAAGGTATCCAGGCCGAACTGTGACACAAAACAAACACACACATGCTGTTAGATTCTTACTTTTGGAGTGTGTAAGTGTGAGATGGTGTCGGGGCCTACGTGCTTGGCAGTTGATCCAGGATACTGCGGAACACATAGTATCCACTTCTCCACCTAATCATTGACCTTCACACCCAAAAATACTAGCCTGCAGACAAACAAACAACAACAACAGACGTGACAAACAGACAAGAGCACAGAGGGTGATTCACCTGTGAAACCCAGAGGCCGTCAATCACGGCGAATAAGAGTGGCGCAAAATAATTTGATTCCTAACACCAGCTAGTCTTTGCATTAAAATCTGATGTTCTTCAGGTGGAGCAGATTTGTTTTGAACGTGTTCTCCAGAAGAGCAACTAGAAGGATTTCCTGCAGCATCTACTCAGCTCTACTCGACCTGACTCTACCCGGTTTTTAGGGTTTTCCATTAGGTGGTAGCACCTGATACAGGTACTCTTTTTAGTACCTACTCAGCCAGGGTTCCAAGCGAGCTCTGAAACCAAGCAGGGTCGAGTCGAGTAAAGGCGAGTAGTGCTAAAGCTGTGTAATGGAAAAGTGGCATATGTTTTCCAGAGGCTGTCAACTCCCCTCTGAGTTCTGACCGCCACTTTTAAATTTTATTTTTTATTTTTAGAAGTTAGAAACTCATACAGAGATGTTTCAAAATGCACCTGCACTGTTTTGCATTTTGTGATTTTCAGTCAAATAAAAGAATCTTTCCATTTACGCCATCAAAGTTTTCTTTAAAATCTCGTCTCGTGAGCTGAGTGTATCGTCACTCCTTCAGTAGAGCAGGAAGCAGAGCGTCTTACGTTTATTTTGCTGATCTCATTGTAGCAGTGCGAGTTCCTCAGATACCAGGAGATGTTCAGACGGAAAGGAGCTGAGGAGTTACAGGTCTCTGCCACCACTGCCAACACACACACACACACACACACACACACACACACCTGATTATCATTGATATAAAATGTAGGACTGCTCCTTTAAAGACAGCAAGAACAAACACTGGAGGAGGAAAAGTTGTTCTTACATTTGAGATGGATAGAGCTGTTACTGAACAGAGTTTTAGTGAAGTTGAAGAGGTTGTTCTCCTTCAATGTTTTCTGGAAAAAACAAACACATGATCAGACGTCCAATGAAACTCACACCTGTTACCTGTCACACAAAATTATGTTTGTGCTCATAAACAGTTTCCATTTTCCTTTACTTTACACTCTACTGTGGATATTCTGAAGCAACATGAACACAATCGAAAAGGAAAGACACAGAGAAACCACGTGGTCAGTGCTCGACAGGTTGAGACAGAGGTGCACTTCCTCCTCCCACACTGCAATAAAACACTGTAGGAGGAGAGAGGAGAGCGCTGAGCCTCCTGTTTAACTGTAGATACATGGAACTGACTTATTATTGTTACTAAAACCACAGAGATGCTGAAAACTGTTTCCTCTCCTGTAGGAAAGTAAAGACACATTTGTAAGAAGATGAAATATTTTCTCATGTTTTAGTGGAAAAAAAAAACATGTTAACTGCTCAGTTTCAGGAAGAATCTCAATGAAAACATCAGTGAAAGATACAAAACAGCAACTAACTACAATAATTAATTCTAACCATTATATCATTATAATATAAAAATATTAACTTGATCGATTCATACATTAAAAGAAAATTCACCAGTGTTTCAATTTGTGTAGCAAATATTTGCTGGTTCCAACGATGCAAAAACAAGACGCCTGAAGGCATCGCTTTGGGCATTTTTCACTAGTTTTTGACATTTTATAGAATAAATGACTGATCAATGAGGATCAACAAAGTAAGAATCAGATGAACTGATCATGACAATGATCATTAGCTTCAGTTTAAAGCACTGTTACTGTTATTATTATAATAATTGATAATGAATGTTCTCAGCCCTCCAGTGGCCACTGTGGAGCTGCAATACTGTTCTTATCATTATTATTATCACCTCATTAAACCCTGTTAATATCTGTATGTACAGCTTCTCAAACTAATGCACCGGCTGAAGTAATAAAACATACCTGAGGGTTTAGCTAAGCAGGTATTTAGACAACTAAACATCTGGATCGTCACACCTGAGCAGGTATCCTACCTGTGTGACTTTATTACCCAGGCTTCAGAAGACAAGCTAACATGACTGAAACACTTAGTCTCTTCCGTGATTAATGCGCTAACGTTATTTTCATGCTGCGCAACGCAGCGTGTTCCGGTGGACTTCCGGTGGTCCAGCAAACCACAACCACTTTAAAACACGTTAAACAAGGCTGTAACTCCCGTACCCCCCTCTCTAACCGGGTTAACGTGGGAAACTACTCGCTAAAAGCCTCCGGTACCGACAACACATCCAGTGTTTCAGGTCAGCTCGCCGATACAAGCAGGAAACTCACATTATCGATGTCGATGATCCATTTCCCCCGTTCGGACACTGCGCCGACCGGCCCGCTCAGCCACGCCAACACCAGCAGGAGCAACACCGAAGACAAGAGTCCCGGACCGGCCCGACCCGGATCCGTGGAGCTCGCCATTAGAGCCAAGAGGAAGAAGAAACCAGCAGCAGCAGCAGCCAAGCCACCGCGACAACTCACAACAAGCTGCGCTCTTCCGGGTTCCGGCTGACGTTGTCGGGAGTTGAGTGATGCTTTCAGGGCCGTGGGAAATTAAACAACAGTTTTTGTAGTAATAGTTTAAAAATACAATAAATACCTGAATCATCCTTACTGCGTACTCTGAAGTTGTGGTTCTAGCTTTGAACACCAAACAACAAGAAATGTCATCATTTTTATTTATGTTCAGTCACCCGTAAATGCTTCAGTTTGATCACTTAGATTTATTTTGAAAGTTCTGACCGGAGGTTGTACTGTACCATTATCGAACTTGTGTTGACTCATGTTGGTGTCGTTCCTCACTGCGACCACTAGAGGGCAGCGAACAGTCACGGATTCATGTCAAGTCGAGGCAGGCACGATAGAAAAACTAGATAGAAATGAAAACAAGAAGAGATAAATAATAATAATAATACTAAACACGTGCTCACTTCTGAACAATGGACATTATTGTCTTACAATAATTTATTTTAATTCATTTCCGGTTTCTTTTAGATCAATAAATCTAAACGTCATTTGCTTTTATATTGAAAAGGTTAACCGGAAACATTACTGTTGTTATCATGTCTAACTTGAGAGTCCTGGTGTGACCGCTAGAGGGCAGTAAACACTCACCAGCATCGAGGCAGACACATAGCACGATCAAGACAAAAATAAGTATATAATCAATGCAAAGTTTGTTTTTAACCGGTGCTAATGTTATTTATAATAATCACAACAATTATATACATGCCATGATATTAATAGTATACTGACATGACAGTGTGTTAAGCAGAGTTTATTCTAGCGCTGCAGTTCCTAACTATGGCCATTGGATGGCGGTAAAACCCTCGGTTTAAAACTAGCTATTGGAGGTTAACATCACTCTCTACATGATCGTCTGACAAGAAACCTGTTAATAAAATATTACTAATATTATTTCTAATAAATACACTAACATCAATCTGTAGAAATTAACATTAATACTCATTTCAGTGACATTAATGAGTTAACACTGTGTGAGCCGTTAATTTACGATAGTGTTGCAGTCTCTCACTGTGGCCACCGGAGGGCAGCAAAGAGATGATTCCAGCTGTGTAAATGTAGAAATAATACCACAGATACTACCTTCTCATATCCGGTACAATCCTTCAAAATAAAACATTAAGTAGCACAATCAAATAGATTTTTTTCCTGCTCAGCTGGTTAAAGTTACACGTTAAAAAACGCATCGAAGCATGATGGAATCATTTCGTTTGTTTGTTTTCAGTAGATAAGATAGAAAAGAAAAGTAAAGGACAAAACATGTAAATACATGTTTTGTCCTTTACTTTTCTTTTTAATCTATGTTTGCAATCTAAATTTAAAAGCAGATTTATAAGGTTTATTCATATAGAAGTTTAATATATCTATATGAATAAAGTTAATGTTTATTGCTATGTTTAACGTTATTTTTGGCTTGCTTTTTAAATATGTATTATTTTTTAATAACATATGTAAGTCATGATTGTGCCTCTGTTTTTTTAAACATCAATCCAATGATCAGTTCGACACAGAAAGATACAAAGATGCGTAAACTTTAAAGACAACAGCCTTCGACTGCAGTGCCTGAGCTTTCCCACTGACCCCTGAACGCACCAGAACTGTATTTCTTGTATTTCCCTTTCCACCCGCCTGCCTCAGGGGTGTGTGTGTGTGCGTGTGTGTTGGGCGGGGTTGATGATGCATTGAAAAAGAACTTTTGTTTTTTTGCCCAACTGGTTTTTTGGACTCTGGTAGTGGGAGTGCCGTCCTGCCTGGATATCTCTCTCTCTCTCTCTCTCTCTCTCTCTCTCTCTCTCTGTCAGTGTGTCTTTATCTCTCTCACCCTCTCGCTGTCAGTCTCTCCTCTCTTTCCTCAGAGCAGCAGAAGTCTCAGTAAGTAACACGCACTTTCTCTTACTCCTGTTTTTATGTCTGTTTCAAGTCTAAACGCAGGTCTGAGGTGTGTTTACTGAACCTTGTTGTGCTAGTTTAACACAGTGTTACTGAGCAGAGTGTGTGTGCTGAAACCTGATACTGCAGCCCGTAGATTACATGAGCATAAAGGAGTTTCAGGCGTGGAAAAGTACCAACAACAACTAACTCAGTGTGAATATTTCCAGTCCTGAGTTCAGAGTTTTACTCAGCAGTGAAATGAGCTTCAGTTAAGGTTCAGGTACTGAGAGAGGAATGTGCAGACAGCAGGTTCAGGTGGAGCTGGTCACATTATTATACAGTCCGGATACTGCAGGACAGGAAACGTACTTGTAAAAGTAGAAAGACAACACTGTTTAAGTATTAGCAAATAAAATGTACTTCAGTTTTCAAAGTAAAAGTCTCATGATTCAGTATTTTAGAACTGGATCAACTGACATGGAGCTAACTGTAACTTCTTTATACACTGTTGGTTAAATGAATCAGTATTAATGCATCTTATTCTACAGACTGATGATATGAAAACGTCTGTTTTCATTATTTATGATCAAAAATAAGATTTAAAAAGCAGCAAATCCTCACAGTTTAGAAACTGGAACTAGAAACTGTTTTTGACTTTCAGCAAATAATCAATGAAAACTTTACCTTCAAAGTAAAGAGTAACTTCACCCAGAGATTATTTGCAGGTGTTAGACGAGGAAAACGTCAGAAAATAATTTAGAATCACCCTCAGACGTTTTGTGTTTTCACTTTACAAAGATGTAAATCAGAGAAAAGCAGCAGATCGTCACAGTTTAGAAGCTGGAACGATGAAATGTTTGACATTCTCGTTTCAATAATGACTTCACTACGATTGACTGACTGATTATTAACAGTTGCTGTTGAGTTGTTTATTTCTTGCTCATTAAACAAATGTATCTGATTGTTATTCATCTTTTTGTATCAGACAGACAACAAAATGTTTCTGGCAAAGAATTTAATCGGAGGCATCATTAAAGTTGTGAGGTGAGTTTTTTTTCTTTTAATGGAGCTAGGCTAACAGTTTCCCCCTGCTCCCATTCATTGTGCTAAGCTAGGCTAACAGCAGCCTGGACCTGTCTCTGTGCTGGACTAACATGCTGATGTTGTCAGAGCTGCCGTCTGATTTGTTTTTATTGTTTCCCTTCAACAGCAACATCGACCCCAACGACTTTATCCCCTCAAACCCTGTAAGTCCCAACGTCAGCACATATTACATTCACACAGTCACTCATTAATCCCTTCACTTGGTCTCAGCCAAGGAAAACACAGTGTAAACATTTCCCTGTTGAACTCTGAGTAATATCATCGCACTAAATTCAACATATTAAAGTTGAATTAAGTCAAGCCTTAAAGTGTGAGCTCTGTAAATGAAGTTTAATTCAGCCAGTGGAAGATTTCATAAGCAAACAAACACTGAGTGTCTCAATGCAGTTATACTGATGAATGTGTGTGAGTGTGAGACCTAACAGTGGCTCTTTGTGTGTGTGTGTGTGTGTGTGTGTGTGTGCAGCCTCCTCCTCGCAGACCTCTGAACTTCGCCGAGGCTCATGAGAACGACGAGGAGAAACAGTTTCGGAGAGTTTTCCAGCAGCTGGCCGGAGATGTAAGTTTTTAATATTCATGTTTAACCCTGTCTGTCTGTGTGTGTGTGTGTGTGTGTGTGTGTGTCAGCACGTGGTCGGACACATTATGTTTCTGGGTTTCCAGTAAAAAGCAGCTCTCACCTCGTCAGAGCTTTAACCATCAACACATCTGCTGCTGGTTTACAGTCTCGACGGTCACATGACTGCAGGCCTCTCAGCAACCCACACACACACACACACACACAACCATACACACTGTAATCACACCATAATGACTTGTTTACATCGGCCTCTACAGTTGTGGTTGTTTAAAGAATCTGCTCACGGATACGATCACGACAGAACTTGGAAACGTTTCCGCTCCTTGTTTAAAGCAGCGTGTGTTTGTACGGTTACCTCCACATCCTTCAGCAGATTCTAACCCACACCTGTTGTTCCTCACCTGTCAGAGAGAGTTCCTTATTGCTGTTGGATCCAGATAAGACATATTGACGGTCTCTCTCCACCCTTCTAAAGAGGTTTCCTGTTTTCTTCAGTGGAAAACAGGAAGAGTGAAGTTTATATGAGAAGGCCAGACTCTTTTATTAAACTGATCTGATTCAGAGCATCAGAGGTGATTCAGTGTTAACTGATGTTTTTAAAGCTCCACCTGTGTCTCTTCTCAGTTGCTCTTTTTGTTTGCTCTTCACCTGAGCCGCCGTCGCTCACCACACCTGTCTGCCTGCTGTCTGCAGCATTCCTAACTCCGCCCTCTGCCGCTCCATCCTCCCTCTGTTTTCTGTCTCCATCCGGGTTCAGGTTGTGTAGGTTCCACCGGTCTGATTCCCACCTGTTCTCCAGTATTCACCGAGACGAGATGAAAACAAACAAAGGGAAGAAAAGATCAGCTCATTTTCAGGCAGCTGCACTGAAACCTCAGGTTACAGACAAAGATGTGTCAGTCCTCTTAAAGTCCATGACTATAACACACCAGTGTCGTCAGTGTGTCCACCTCAGAGGACATCTCCTACATTTTTGGGGGTGGAAGAGTCAATATTTAAATTCATATGCTTGTATCAGCCATTTTTCTTGGGCCTCACTGTCAAAGAATCTTTCTGGAAACAGACAGAAGACTCAAAGCCGGCGTAATGAGACAATGAGGTGGAATAAAGACACAACATTCCTGCCTTGAGTTTTTTTGGACGATGATCAGGCTGATTTCTCTGTATCAGCTGGAGTTCAAATACACTGTGTCAGAGATAAACAGTGGATTCATTCATTATGTCATCTGACAAACGTGGCTACAGCAGAGTCGGCTTCAGGGTGTGTTAGAAACTCAGAGAGCTCCTTCTCTGCATTCCTGCCATTGTCTAACAGGGCGGCACTCATGCCTCTGAGGCGCTGTGCTATGTGTGTGTGTCTGAGGTTTCCTCTGACTCATCAGAGGGGTGTGTGCACCAGTTTGACCAGAACTCACCCGCCTATCAGTGGGTGGACTTTCTCTAAATCAACAGCCGTAATGAGGCTGATGATGAGGACGATGAAGAGGGTTGTAGTGAAGAATCTGCCCTCTGCCCCGGGTGGGTGGGGTCAGGTGGCTGCGCTGACTCTGGATCGTCGTCGCCCGCCATGTTTGTTTACTTTAAAGTCTCGTTTGACCGTGCGAGATTTGGAGTTGTGAGAGTCCAGACTCTGGTTGTTGGTGGTGAATCTGTTAGTGTGTGGTGTGGCTGTGTTCTCTCTGCACATCACACACTATAAGTCCTATAAATCCTGGTCTAATCTTAAATAAACTCTGCTCTGACCATTTGTTTTCGGCTGAATTCATCTTTCACACATGCAGACGCTTTCACCACATTAAAAACAGAAAATAGCTCAATAAAGTGAAGAGATGCAGTAACACAGAGAAGCATCCAGAGACAGCGTGGTGTTGCATCACAGTGTTTTTAGCAACAGGGAGAAAATCAGAGTTATTATGAGCCTGGATCTTGTTCATGATTTTTTTTTTTTTCAGCTCTGAGTCAGAAACTGGAAAAATATCAAAGGAAATAAAAGGAAACAGCTTGAGTTTGGTTTGAGTCACACTCAGATCAGCTGTGACTCACTTTGTTTGTGGGGCTTCCTCTGTGGAAAAAAACGCCCTGTCTAATGAGTGTGTGTGTGTGTGTGTGTTGACAGGACATGGAGGTGAGCCCCACAAACAAAGTGAGTCACAGCTGATCTGAGTGTGACTCAAACCAAACTCAAGCTGTTTCCTTTTATTTCCTTTGATATTTTTTCCAGTTTCTGACTCAGAGCTGAAAAAAAAAAAAATCATGAACAAGATCCAGGCTCATAATAACTCTGATTTTCTCCCTGTTGCTAAAAACACTGTGATGCAACACCACGCTGTCTCTGGATGCTTCTCTGTGTTACTGCATCTCTTCACTTTATTGAGCTATTTTCTGTTTTTAATGTGGTGAAAGCGTCTGCATGTGTGAAAGATGAATTCAGCCGAAAACAAATGGTCAGAGCAGAGTTTATTTAAGATTAGACCAGGATTTATAGGACTTATAGTGTGTGATGTGCAGAGAGAACACAGCCACACCACACACTAACAGATTCACCACCAACAACCAGAGTCTGGACTCTCACAACTCCAAATCTCGCACGGTCAAACGAGACTTTAAAGTAAACAAACATGGCGGGCGACGACGATCCAGAGTCAGCGCAGCCACCTGACCCCACCCACCCGGGGCAGAGGGCAGATTCTTCACTACAACCCTCTTCATCGTCCTCATCATCAGCCTCATTACGGCTGTTGATTTAGAGAAAGTCCACCCACTGATAGGCGGGTGAGTTCTGGTCAAACTGGTGCACACACCCCTCTGATGAGTCAGAGGAAACCTCAGACACACACACATAGCACAGCGCCTCAGAGGCATGAGTGCCGCCCTGTTAGACAATGGCAGGAATGCAGAGAAGGAGCTCTCTGAGTTTCTAACACACCCTGAAGCCGACTCTGCTGTAGCCACGTTTGTCAGATGACATAATGAATGAATCCACTGTTTATCTCTGACACAGTGTATTTGAACTCCAGCTGATACAGAGAAATCAGCCTGATCATCGTCCAAAAAAACTCAAGGCAGGAATGTTGTGTCTTTATTCCACCTCATTGTCTCATTACGCCGGCTTTGAGTCTTCTGTCTGTTTCCAGAAAGATTCTTTGACAGTGAGGCCCAAGAAAAATGGCTGATACAAGCATATGAATTTAAATATTGACTCTTCCACCCCCAAAAATGTAGGAGATGTCCTCTGAGGTGGACACACTGACGACACTGGTGTGTTATAGTCATGGACTTTAAGAGGACTGACACATCTTTGTCTGTAACCTGAGGTTTCAGTGCAGCTGCCTGAAAATGAGCTGATCTTTTCTTCCCTTTGTTTGTTTTCATCTCGTCTCGGTGAATACTGGAGAACAGGTGGGAATCAGACCGGTGGAACCTACACAACCTGAACCCGGATGGAGACAGAAAACAGAGGGAGGATGGAGCGGCAGAGGGCGGAGTTAGGAATGCTGCAGACAGCAGGCAGACAGGTGTGGTGAGCGACGGCGGCTCAGGTGAAGAGCAAACAAAAAGAGCAACTGAGAAGAGACACAGGTGGAGCTTTAAAAACATCAGTTAACACTGAATCACCTCTGATGCTCTGAATCAGATCAGTTTAATAAAAGAGTCTGGCCTTCTCATATAAACTTCACTCTTCCTGTTTTCCACTGAAGAAAACAGGAAACCTCTTTAGAAGGGTGGAGAGAGACCGTCAATATGTCTTATCTGGATCCAACAGCAATAAGGAACTCTCTCTGACAGGTGAGGAACAACAGGTGTGGGTTAGAATCTGCTGAAGGATGTGGAGGTAACCGTACA
>BRZM01001211.1:0-12549 GCA_033238685.1 Lates japonicus | reverse complement strand
GGGAATAGGATGAGGCTGATAATGCTGCCGGCTAGCATGGGTAAGTGAATTTTGTAGCACTATAATTGGGCATCACAGACCTGTTATTTCTCAATCTTGTGTGGCTGAATGCCACTTGTCCCTCTAAGAAGTTGGACGCCGACTGCACGGGGCCGTGTAACTAGTTAGCATGCAGAGTCTCGTTCGTTATCAGAATTAACCAGACAAATCGCTCCACCAGCTAAGAACGGCCATGCACCACCACCCACAGAATCGAGAAAGAGCTATCAATCTGTCAATCCTTTCCATGTCTGGGCCGGGTGAGGTTTCCCGTGTTGAGTCTCCACTCCTGGCGGTGCCCTTCCCTCAATTCCTTTAAGTTTCAGCTTTGCAACCATACTCGTCTGATCAGCCTGAAATTGATTGCCACTTCATGTGTACTCAGTCTCACTTGATGAATGATGTGCCCTTGCAGAAGAGTACCTACAGACCTACAAGGCCTTCCACGACCTCCCCAGGATTCGTGGGTGAGTGCCCTTATCAATATGTATTAGCATATTTACAGCACCTCCTTGTTTTAATGTACTGGATTTTATCACACTGATTCTCCCTCTCCTTTGTTAGATGGTCCAGGAGCGTTGTGATCAGTGGTATGAAAATTACCACAGCTGAATTTTACCTGAAAAATGCAGCTAATTTCGTGGGTTTCCTGGAAAGTACACCCCTGAGGACCTGCCGCCTGACCAAGGTACAGCTGAAGGCCATTCACCAGGAGTTGACCATGGGGATCAAAACCCTGCAACGACGGGTGACTGTCCACCAGATGGCAACAAAGAGGACCAAGGTCCAAAGCGTCCCTTCAAGGGAGGAACTTCGGACATGCATCCGGACGGCAGAGGCACATATCCCCAAGCTCGACAATCATCACGAGGCGATGCGGGGGTCTTATTCACTGACGTCAAATGCTGTGTTCTTTCTCTCCACTGTATTAAAGAAAATGGAGGCCAAGCTTACCCATGGGGACAGATTCATGTTCTATGGATATCTGTCTGCTTATTAGAGCTGCCTCTACAGCCACAGGCCTGGAGTCTATACAAACCTAACCGACCAGGAGTTTGAAGAAGCCCGGGCCAGCGGAGGAGGGTTCCTGCTCCACGTAAGTGCCATTACGTTTCTAACTGGTAGTTGTCGATTGGAGAACATAGTTACACTTCAAGGTGACTTAATTCTCTTGCATTCTCACCCCTGTCTCTTTGTCATTATAGGTCAAGGAACACAAAACCAATAAGACCTTTGGCGAGGCGCAGATCTTCCTCACCCCTGAAGAGTTCAGCTGGGTGGAACGATGGGTCGCCATCAAGGCCCAGGTGGCTCCCAAAGAAAAAAAAAACCAGTTCCTCCTTTTCACCAAAGGGAAGGGGCCCTCCAAGAACCTTAATGTATACCTCAGGATGGCTTGGCGCAACATGGGCATTAAGAGCTCAGTGGCGTTTACCTTGATCAGGATGGCTATAGCTACCTACGTAAGTTCACTCTCCAGTCTAGACGCACGCCACAGCCAAGCTTCCCTGAATGGAGAGAATGCTGTCAGCGTTGTTCAATTCTCTGCTATTTTTTGTTTTTCAGGCCAAAAAATCCATGGACCCGGCGAGCCGGACCAAAGTTGCAGACTTCAGGTGCCATGATGTGAAGACAGCTGACAAATACTGTGCGAAAAACTCTGACCACGCAGAGGCCAGGGACATCAGGAAAATCATCGCCGACACCCTGGCCAAGGGGGACCAGCTGGGGACCTTGTCAGCAGACCTCCAAGGTGAAGAGCCCTGCACCTCGAGACAAGCAATGATAGTACTTCTTCAGACAATGAGGAGGACACTATCCCCTACCAGGATTCTGGAGACTCCTCTTCTGAGGACAAAGAGGAGGAGCAAGAGGACGAAGGTGAGGAAGGGGACAAAGGAGAGGAAGGGGACGAAGGGGAGAAGGAAGGGGGCGAATGAGATGAGATCAATGAAGCATTTATAGAAAGCAGTCAGGTCTGAGAAAGGAAAGGCACTGCTGACACAGGGTTTCATTGTTTTGTTGAAAGATGAGTCTGTGATCAATTATTATCCCAAGGTATCAGTATGAAATCAGTATGAAATGACCCTTTCTGTTTCTCAGATTCTGTGTCAGTTTGTCGGGGATGACAGGATCCAGAGGATCAGGTGTGTGTTTACATCCATTTGGAGCAGTTTTCTTCACATTAGGTGGAAATGCACAATGTTAAAGGCACTTGAAAAGTCCACAAAGACCAGTCTAATAAGTGATTTGGGCTTCTCAAGATGGGTATGGACGCAATGCAGCAATGTCAGGAGAGCATCATCCACACTTCTGTGCCATTTATATGCAAACTGAGGAGAGTCAGTTTGACATCCTCCTGAAGCTGGGGGGTAATGAGACAATCTGAGGCAGATGGAATTGCTCATTTTGGCTACTGGACAGATAGTTGAGGTTTTGTGGTAAGTGTCATTGGAGAGAGCCCAGCTATTATCTCCTTCCTCTCCTGTGAGTAATTAGACTGGTCAATCCTGCAGAAGAATCAGTTGAGGTCCTCAGCCATGTTGAAACAGTCTTTAGTCCAAGTATCGGATGATCCTCAATTGTTATTGTGGAGGCCAGTCAGTGATTTAACACCTTGCCCAGGTGTCCCAAGCTTTTCCTTTCCAGAAGAGTTTTCCAGCCCCCTCCTTGTATCTTTATCTGCTTTTATTTGTTTATTCAGTCTGTTTTGAATGAGTTTGGACTCCATCCCGTTCCCCGAGTTGAATGCTATTTTCTTTTCATTCAGAGTTGTTTTCAAGGCTTTAGTGATCCAGGGTTTGTTGTTAGAGAATGCCTTTACTGTCTTTGTGGGGACTATCATCTCCTTACAGAAGGTACTATAGTGAGTAACCACATCATGGTTACCACATCAGTTTTGTGCCGTAAGCAGGGACAAGGTGAACGATATTATGGTCTACAGTATTTAGGGCTATTATTTTTATGCTTTGTATGCATTTTTAAATTACTATAACAGAGGTTTATTGTGTGTCTAATATTAGAACAGCCTACACCCTATCTCTTCAGACTACTCACAGAGTAGGGTTAGGGTCTCCTTTGTATTCCCACTGGAAAGATATGGCTGCATGTAGTTCATCCAGTTTGTTGTGTAAAGCAAGTATAACAGAGAGGAGCAGTGAAGTTTTTTGTGTGCTGGTGAGTCTCCTCAGCCTCTGCCTCAATCCCCCACTTCCTTCTCTGAGCTTTCTTCCTGTGATCGTGGCCCAGGTGTATTGGTATCAGCTCTCCCCAGTCGTCCAGGTTCAGTGCTGGATAATCCATATTCCACAGAAGCAACAGATCATCCCTGCTATACCACATAATTTTACCTCCATCTATTCCAAATACTGCCATTAGTGATTCAGTTGTCCAGAGCAGCTCTTACAGCAGCATGCAGTTGCTCATCATGAAAAGTGTCAGAGGAGTCACTTAATTCCCTTATTCTATTCTACTCTGTTCTAATACTGTGATTACTTTTAAGTCTTGGTCACAAAAAGACAAAACATGAAAAGCTTGACCATGTCAAGTAACAGAACATGTAAATCAATTATACTCTGATCATACCATACAATGCAATATACACATGGACTGCATGGACATTTCCAACAGCTGTGCCAACCAGAGTTCAGTGCAACAAAAAATTCTCAATGAACACAAAGATGGTTTCTCCAGATAATATTGCTGTATTTACACTGCACCACAAACATGCAGACAAAGGCAGATGATGTGGCTTCTCCAGCATCATTTATATAAATAAGATAATAAGATAAGATAATCCTTTATTAGTCCCACAATGGGGAAATTTACATTGTTGCAGCAGCATAAGTGATTGAAAAGATAGAAAAAGACATAAATACGAGTAAAGGCAAGATAAAAACAAGATAATGCAATAAAAAATATACACATAAAAACAGTATAAACATGACAATGTAATAAAAAATATTAATAGAAGAGCAATATACACAGGACTTTATATATAGAGACAGAAAATGAACTAAATACAGATATTGCACATTTTGAAAGTGAAATTGCACACAATGAATATATATATATGATAGCAGCTGTTTTGGGTTAATTAAAGTGCAGAACCTAGTGAAAATGTCCATGTGAGTACCTCCACGGGGTCAAGGGGGCGCCCCAGGACAGAGCTGGCTTTCTTGATCAGCTTGTCCAGTCTCTTCCTGTCCGCTGCTGAAATGCTGCTGCCCCAGCAGACCACTCCATAGAAGATGGCTGATAACATAACATTGTGTAATATTTGTGTAAGTTTTAGTTTGAACATATGTAAAACAATGACAGTCAGAGCAGACTTTCACTGTATTGTGTGTGGTGTCTGTTGGAGAAATCTGCAGGATCGTTGATGGATGACGAGACAGACTCGGTAACACACAGGAGACTCGGATGGCTTACGCAGCGGTAGAGTTTACTGGCCAGGAGAAATAACCATAACACATCATGTCATGCAGTGACATCGTCTCTTCTGGGGACTCTCCCTCTGAGGTAGGTATTTATTCCCTTTGTGCAAAGACCAAACATGGATACTTACGGTTCTGGTGGAGACAGTAAGTCAGTAACTAATGATAACTGCCAAGTGCCCAGTGACCTTGATTGAGGCACACACACATTTCCCAGCATATCTTGCCTCTCCCTCCAGCTGCAGCTGCTGCAGGACAGACTTATGAGACATAACAGGGGATACGCTGTGAGAAAGGGAAGGCCCAGGTCAGAGTGTGCCTAGGCCTCAGCAAAGCTGTATTTTTCCTTCACACAGACTTTGGCAAAAATATAGCCCCCTAAGAATAGTGCCAATTTCTTGGAAAATGTATCTAATTTTCTTATTTAAATTGGGGATGTTTTACACAAATGTAATTCTTTTTCATATGTTTGTTTTAGAAGTTTTTAATTTAATTGATTAAATGCTAGGCCATTAACCATAAAACCATGTGTCCTCACCATCATTTCAATTTGATATACAACTGTGAAATAATCATTTAAAATCTATAACATATATGCCAGATGAAAGGGTTATGGTTAGGGTTTTATTTTGTGGTTGCCAAAAATGTGTCCCAAGTTTTGTCAACACTATCAGCCATTTATAATTTAGCAGTAAAATCAGACAAATAGATAGTCAGCTATATTCCTGAGGACCCCCTTACAACTCTGCACAGCTGCTAAATGAAAAAAGCTCCTGTAGGTTTGTTGTTTTTGTCAACACCGTCATTTTCTCTGTCCGACGGTGGTGAAAGAAAGTCAAATTTACATGATAAGTTATTTGTTGCACCAAATTGTTAAATTAAGTGGATGAGCAAAGTTAAGTGTATTTGAGTGGAGAGCTTTAGTATTTTGTATGTATTTTTGAATACTTTCAATCTGTTTCTCCAAAACAGCCAAATTATTAATGTAGTTGTTTCTTTAAATGAAAGAATGTCTTCATTTATGTCAAGAACTGTTATGCTTTATATTAAATGCAAATGATAAGACTTGTGTGATATAAGAGCTTTCATAGAGCACATGTGACAGCATAAAAAATGAATAAAAGGGAATATTCAGCATTTAACATTTGTGTACTCAAGGTGAAGACACAAGGGTTTAAATGCTCTAAATCTATATCAGATCAAACAAATAGGAATGATTAACTTTCTATTGTGTCTAATGGTGTTGACAAAAAATAAGTTATGACAGGAAAAACACATATTTTAGGAACAAATGACATAAACCTTACATTACTTAATTGTTGAGAAATTGTTCTATAAACATGAGTATAGATTTCTTAATATTTTTGTTTTTTTCAAAGTTCAAACCTCTTTTATCCAAATTCTCAAGAATTTAATTCAAAAAGTGACAAAATAACAGAACACTGATGTCCTCATTACCTTATTGGAGTATAGGTGAACCGTGAAGTTGACACTGTGTTGTCTTGATGCAGATATAAGTAGGAATATTTACCTGGTCTGTCTGGTTTCAAATGTGGTCAAAGGGTTCACTATCATTAGTATTATGTCACCCATGCACTATTAATCAAAATACAAAATAAAATTCTCCATCACACCCTCACAGATGAAAGTCTGGAAAATGTGAGAGTTGAACTTTTGAATGATGTCAGACAAAGAAACAGTGAGGTGGTGAAGCAAAACCCAGCAGCCGGAGAGTTTAAAGCCAGGTGGCCTGCATTCTTTCATATTGATGAGGTAAAGACCTGCTTGCCTTTTCCCATCTTCTTATTATGCAACTTCAGTGTGCAGCTGTTAAAAAAAAAGTCTGATAAGGTAACACAAAAGATGACCGACATTTAGAGAAAAAAAATCTCCCGTAGAGGAAGCAGTTCTTTATTTTGGCCACTTGGGGGCAGAAGAACTCTACGGCAAGCTAAGAGTAGAACTTGTGACATATAAAGTTGATAATGTGAAGGTTTCAGTTAAGAGTTGCCTTTTCACTGGTCAGCAGGCACAGAACAATCATTTGAAGAATTGTCTGTGTCCATGCTAAACTGTAAGTTGTTAAGAGAGGTCAAAATCAGAATCTATCCTTTTAATGGGATACAACAACTTCAAAATAGCCTTACACCATGACTCTGTTGTTTTTCATTTCACAATGTAGAGTGAGGGAATATTCATCTGAAATGAAAATGACAACACTCAACAAACTTGTTCTATCATATCCACTCACCACTTTATCCAAAGAAAGTGTTTGCAGTGTATTGTAATGTCTGGGTCAGGTCATCTGTGTTTTTTGTTTCCCAGCCGTCGACAGTTGTGGCACTGTTTAGTTGCAGTTAAGGAATTTTGCTGGACTCTGCTTGTTTTTTGAACATTTGTCACTGGTTTGTTTTTTGAGTGATGGCACAGGTACATCTTGTTAAACGACCAACTCAAGCAAGTCAAGCAACCCAAGAGCACCAAGCTACATTACAGGGAATTTTGTTGGAGAACAAAAATCTAATTGCATTCTCTCTGGTGTCCAATCAGGGGACAGGTTTACAAATGTGTTTTCCATTTCAAAAAGCTCATTTGAGTGTGATCACAGATGCTTTTAACAGCTAAGGGTCAAAGTTTATGTAATGGCAGACATCCCCTTTTTTACCAGGCCAGCTATTCAGAGACAGTCTCTTCATCCCCTGATTTTGATTTGATTAGATATTATTACAAGCTCAAAGCAAGGCCAGTGGAGTAAGAAGAGCAGGCATTGTTCAGAGGGCTGAAAAATGTGAACATTTTTAGGCAGCATAGATCACAGCTAAGAAGTTGAGATGATAACCTTAGAAGAGAGGGTGAGTGATTATCACAAACCCTAGAGCAACCACATATTCCAAAGAAGTTTTATGTCTCTGCAGTGCTGGTTTGCCAACAAATCAATTGTCCTTCAACTTAACCCATAAAGGGTTCTAACTTTAATATCAGTGTTCTCCATTAATTACCCAGACAGTGACAACCCCCCACAGTAATTTATCTTGCCATAGTCTCATTATGAACCAGAAATATTTGAAGACTTCTCATAACAACATTAAACATTATGCCATTGCTTCAGCAAGATATCTTTCAGATGACATGCACAGCCTTTGTGGAGACCATTTAGTCCAAACAGTACATTGGTGTGATGTCACACATAATTTTACAACAACAACGATAATCTGGTGACTCAGTCAAGGTTTAGTTATGACTCTCAAACAATGAAAAATGGAAATCAAATTGATTGACACTGCCAACTGACAAAAGATAGGATTTCTGTTTATTTTCTGTAGCCAACTACTAATTATCTGGCAGCAAAGCCAAAGCTCAGTTATATTCAGGGTTTTTTCTACATTGTCTATTTACTTGATCCAATCAACAGATAACATGATTTTTAGTTTGATACAGGAAGGTTTTTCAGAACAACTCAACACTATTTACTAGCTACCTTTTGTATCTTCCCTTGTTTATTGTTGTAGAAATTGAACAGCCTAACTGTTGATCTGTTGAACTTGGAGGTCAGAGGACCACTGTCTGTCTGTCAACTTTATACATTATTGTTTATATTACAACTCAAAATATAAAGTGTTACCATGAATTCATATTAACTGTACAATCTTCATCTTCCCTGCCATAAAATCCTGGAAGAGATGGATGCAGGAAGTTCTGACACTGGATGAGCAGGAAAATGAATAAACCTGGGTCAAAATAACCCAACCAGCTGTTCAGCAACCCAGCAATGTTTTTAGAGAAACAGTCCAGCACTGTTTTGCCTTTTCAAAGGTCCAGTATTGATAGTTTTTGACATTTGACATAGTTTTTTCTGTGGTTTGATTTTTTTAAAGTCTCCATAGCATACATAACAATCTTGTCATTTGAGAAAATGAACAAAAATACTGCTTATGCAGGTGGTAAGGATATCAAATATCCTGAATTAAATATTTCAGTTCTTTCTTCTGTAGTTCATCATTGTGCAAGCAAAACAAGCTGCTGACTACTTTTAGAACATATGGGGTGTTTAGCATATGATGCATTTGCGATCTACATCAAACACAAGTTGGCACCACAGAAAGCTCCAGAGGAGAGGACTCTTTCTTAGTGAGTTAGGCAAAGCACTGGTAATAACTCCCATACATTTAAAAATGTTGGACTAATTTAAAATGCTAACTATGTCCTTGGCAAACAAAAAGAAAAACTTTTCTTTACATCACCCTATTTTTCAGTTTTTGTTCTAATAATATGAAGGAATTTTCTAAAAGTCTATAACATAAGTTTAAAAGACTCAAAACATGTATTTCTGTAAATGGGAGATTCTTCTTCATTGTATCTGTTTCACAGGTTATATCCCTGCCTTGTTTGCTGCCATGCACGGTCTCTTTTGTCATACATTTAATACATATTTTCACATATACAGTAACACGTTTTCCATTTGAATTTGAATGTTGAACTTTGTATGAGAGCTCTATTGACAGGCTGACTTCTTGTCTTTTCCTTTGCCTCCATAAGTGTCACACACAAAGACCAACAAATGAATTTTCTTTTTTAGTGATTTATTGAATTCACCTAAGTTTCATGTTTTTTTTAGTGTGGGAGGAAACCGGAGTGCCCGGAGAAAACCCACGCAAGCACCAGGAGAACATGTTAACTCCACACAGAAAGAAGAATTGAGACATCAAGAAGATGTCAGCATCTTCTTTCTGTGGGGCTGCAGTGCTAATCACAGAGCCACAATGCTGCCCATGAAGGGTATGTGCTGTATGTTTGTGTGTGCATGTGTGGGTGCAGTTACAAACCTTGACCTTAACCTTAACCTTAACCTTCTCTCTGAGGCTCCAGAACCTCCTTTGTCTCTTCATTTCTGGAACGAGCTTGTGATGGACGTCTTGTACCATCACACATCTGATCTCCTGTCCACCTTCCCAGGATACTAAGAGAAAGTCAATGTCTTAATTATGAAGAAAAACCTCATTGCTGTTGTAAAATCAGTCCTGTATTGCATGTTAATCCAAATATTTCCTAGTTATTTCTCAGTGTGTTTTAAGTTGTAAGCAGGTACTTGCTGGATGCACAATAATATTTTAAACATTAACTAATCATGTTGAAAATTAAGGATTAGAAGATAAAATATAAAGAAATGAAAGAAGTTAGTTGGTCTAGATACATGTAAAGCTAAACAACATTTGTCATAAGATTTGCTTTGGTCAAATTAGAAAATCTTACCTGGCCTCTTCTTCTGTGTCGCCTCTCCAAGTCACCTGAAGAAAGACACAACAGAGCATAAAGAAACAGATGGCTGGATAATAGATGAATGCAAATTCCCACTGAAGACAAGTGTTACTCAGTCCAGGCTCTGGTTAGGTGAGTGTTCTGTGGAGAAGCAGTTAGTTCTAGAATGAATGCATCATAGCAGATGAATGGAAGGCTCATTATCATATAATAGAACCTTTCCCTTCTCTGTGAAACCACACACACACACACACACACACACACACACACACACACACACACATACAGTTGTACACCTATCTTTGTGGGGACCTGCCATTGACCTAATGCATGATGCTGTCAGACCCAACAAGTATAGTGAGCTCTTGGTTTTCAGCCCTGGTTAGCCCCTCACTCTACCCTCCTAACCTCAACCATTACAGAGGAATCCCCAACATCCTGTCTCATTGCCCTGCTACTTTTATATGAAAAAATAAAATCAATTAAATAAAAAATGAATAAATAATAAAGGTATATAATCATAATAATTATTGTGTACTGTGTAGTAATTTCCCATAGTTTAATTTAAAATCTACACAGTATACACTCACTGATACAGCACCATGTAATGTATGTATTTAAAAAATGTTGGTTGAATCAGATATGGAGTTGGTAAAAATGCCATGACCCCTTACCTTCAGAACATTACACCACGAGAGATGTTAGCTAGCTAGTGGTAACATTACCTAGAAATGTTAAGCTAAAATGTGCAGTGGGACATTTTAAGATCCCAGATTGTATTTTGTACAGTACACTATTACCACAACTTAGAGTATTAGCGAAATATGGATTCTGTAACACTTTATATTACACTTATTCACCATTAACTAATTGCTTATTCACAGCAACAATATTATCCAAGATTGCACAATAGATGCAGCTGATAATTAAGATTCCTATCTCCACTGCAGTACAACTCCATACCCAGCAAGAGATTACTGCAAACAGTGTCTGGTGGCCAAATGGTAAAGGCACATACCACATAACTACAATATTCATGCTTCCATTTCTGACTGGGGCACCTTCTCCTCCTGCCCTTATTACCCATCTCTCCAAAGTTGTCAGCTATTAAAACTAATAAAAGACAAAATGCTCTAAAATAATCTTGGGAAAATAAATTGGCTTCACATTAGGATGACATTAGGATGGGGATTCCTGCAGCCAACCAGCACCTGACTGCTAAGACTGGCTGTTCATAGGGAGTTCTACTCACTATGATTGGTCCACTGTTTACATGCTCAGTGATTGATGCAGCTTAATAGATTATTGATTCATACTCCTGTGACACAGCTTATTGTCATTTCAATGCAAAAGTCCAGACAGTTTGGTGATTCTAAATCAGACACGAAGCTATTTCAGTTGAATATTAGTATTGTTGTCATTTAGGGTGTTAATATTATTTGGCATTATGTCTGTGCATGCACACGTTAGAAGTAAAAGTTTCTTCTGACGCCATACTGTTTTTGTTTTTTACACAGATTTAAAACCTTCATTTAGTAACTACAATAACTTTAATTAATCAGGTATCCTCACTGAAATCAGGATCTCCTCTGCTCTCTCTTCTCGTCCTGACACCAAGAAATATTAATAATTAAACAAGAACAACGCATGTAACACCAAACGACCAACAATCGAGCCACTTATAGAAATAATAAAGAGCCAAAAACCAGATATTTTTCAAAAGTTGTGGTCATATCGACTGGCAGGGTTTTTAAATAATTATTAACCTCATTACCACATAAATATCTTCAATTGTCAGAGGAGTTTTGCCTTTAGCTTCCTCAGCAAAAGTTCCGTGGGCACTCACAGGTTTGATACATAATGATCATATTCGAATATTTCACTGTTAAAAGAATGACTAAGAAACTATCATATACAACTGACTGAACAGAAAGAGCTACATGTCTTTAGAGTGAGACCATCGGTCTGTAGCAGGAGGAAAAAGGGGGGTGAAAGGAAACAGGAAATGACATACTGAAAAGGTACAAGGAGGAGTCACACCTGGGAGCTGATTAGGGAGGGAAGTTCAAACAAAGGAGTGAGACCGGAAGGAGGTTTGAGACTGGAGGAGTGAGAGGAAAAAGGAAATGGAGAGAAAACACAAAAAAGACTAGTATCTTGGATAAAAACATGGATTTACATGTTTTTTTCCTGAGGAGTTTGAGATGGAATGTTGAACCTGTGGAACTAAGACGGTAGGAAGAGAAAAGGGAACCCTGGAGCAGCCGGACCTGTCCTGCTCGGTTTCCTAAGGCTTTTCTCTCCAGGTCAGAGGACACTTTCATCATCCACACCCCAGATAAGTCCCTTCATTGCCCAAACTCTCCAGGCTTCTCCCATGCTCACCTGAATGAATTTCTGCTCTCCCTCTCCCTCTCTCTACCCAGAAACATTCACACACCTACATACACCCTAAACTGAACTGAACCGAACTGGACTGAGTTGATTCATTTTCCCATATTCCTCCATTCACACCTTCAACCTCCCACCCTCTTACCTGCATTCATTCATACCGCACTGGCTACAGAACTATAAAATGAGACTGACCCGTGAGATTTTGATTTGTGAGCTTTGATTTTTTTTTTCTCTTTCTTTTTCTCTCTTTCTGGAGGTTGAAACTGTGATTTTCTTCATTGATGTGAAAGAGTGAAATAATATAAGATACCTATCGCACCTTTATTGGTTGGCTTTTCTTCTATTCTTTTGTAGCTAGGATGCAAGCCCTCTCTGATTTAAAATTATTAACAAAAATAAATTTGACAGGTATAGGTGGATAAGT
>BRZM01001210.1:0-13906 GCA_033238685.1 Lates japonicus | reverse complement strand
GTTTGAGCTATTTATCCAATACCTTTATTATTAGTGTCTTTTGCTATTTTAAACACTTATTCATCGTGTTAAGCTAACTTTCACAACACAACTTAATTCAAATTGTGATTTCTACTTTTTCAAATTAGTCAAGCTACTCCACAATCTTTCTGTTTCCTCAAGCAACTGCAAAAGTACCTCCTGGGGTAAAGAGCCCTGCTTGGGAATCACTGGAATAAACCGCCACTGTCCCATCACAAAATGTGCTCCAGATGAAGGCCAGGGGCAAATTCAGGCCAGTGCCAAAGGGAAGATGAGCAGGAGTCAGCCTAATTGAGACTTGGAGCAGTTGCCTTAACCTTGTGCCTCCCATCAAATCCTCCCTGATGCTCCGGATAAACATTAAGCAGAAAAGAGAGACTGTAAATCCACGGTCAACGATGCCTCCTGCAACATTTGCCTGGAGTCGCTGAAGTCTGGCAGAGCTAGCTGTGCGGCAGTCGATGCTGAGTGCAGTTGGGGTAGAACAGCGGGGGCTATTTTCCTGATTAGTACAACAAGGATAGAGTCTCATTACCCAAACCCCTGCAGGTAAACCTCTCACTCAGCAGGTTATACCGTAACCCTCAGGGAGAGACATGAAGAAACGGAGGAGGAAATACTGTACATCAAAGACAGAGAAGGCATGAATAAAATCATCAGTATGGAGACAGACAGGAAGTGACAGACCAAAAGAGACAGACTGACAGTGAACCAAACAAGCACTGTATACTGTGTATAGGCAGACAGGGAGACAGACATTTTACAACAAATGATATGACACATAAGCAGAGAGCAGGCCAATGGAACAAACACAGCAAGACAGAAGAAAACAGAAGACAAATATGAGGCGAATTTCCATGATTCATGTGCATGCACACATTTAATAACAATCCACTGATGGTGACGCAGATACTGGTGCTTTTTTCTTTTTGCTTGATAGGTTTTTTTTTTGTTGTTGTTAAAAAGCATCACCTACAAAAGAAAACACACAACAGGAGTTGCTCCTCTTTTATCCGTGTGTCTACACAGATCTTCTAATGCCACAGAAGCAGAGAAATGTATTGGGTAAAAGTAGCTGGGAGGAAACATCGACTTCTTTGAACCGTGCAAATATTTTAAGAGTGGAATCTAATTAATATAAGGAAACTGGGAGGACAGAGAGACATGTGCAAAGAGAAGGGAGAATATTTCTCTTCTTTTTCTTCGCTCCATTAGTCTTCCCAGTTCTCTTAGTGCTGCTCCTTGAAATATCTATGGTCTAATTCAAAGAGAGAGAATATCATAGATTTGAGTAGGCATGCACTGAGCAAAAGTCCAAACTGTCATGTTGATAAATGACAAAGTGGATAAAAGACAGTGAAGGAAATTTAGAGAGGGAACCTTCAGCCTGCAGCAGAAAATGCCCTTGGCTACTTTATATAGACTCGGACATGTTTGAATATTTAAGAGTTTGCCCCAAAATGGCAGCAATGACTCTCATGAGATGACAAATATAGACAGAAGAATTTCTTTTTCACCCCAGTCTCCTCAAGTCTCAGTGAGGGCCACCCCAAGATCCTTTTAATATGCAGCGGGCCTGTAATATAAAACATAAATAGCTCCTTTCTGAATTTTTCATGCACGCATCTCTGTTTTCAAAGCTCGAAATTTTCCAAAATAACAATTTTAAAGCCTGCGATACAGTAAAAACAGTTATAAATTGTCAGGTTAGTAAAAATAGATGACCCCAAAAAAGTGAATGAGGCCTTGAAAACAGTAGTGCTGGTGCATTTTTATTGCTGGGAGGTATTCTTTTAAAGCTGCTTGTGTGCCAAAGCATTTCTGTATGGGATCCACTGTACTGGACAATGATATAATGTAAACAGACAGCTTATCTGTCCTCTTTTCCTGCTCTCTCTCTTTTCTTGTGTCCTCGTGGTTTTGACATAATGTGCCTTTGTGGTTTTGGGTATTGTTGGATGGTCACAGATCGGCCACTACCGTTAACCCTTGTTGAATTGAGTTTGTACGTGAATGAGCTCTTTATGAGCTCGTTTTCTGTTTGCAAACGTATTTCTGTTAAACAGCCCTTGTGGGGTGAGTTAAGTATTTGAAATTGAACTAGAATAAATTGAATAAATGTCCTGTTAATATTTCTGAGATAAGACATTATATACTACATTCAGGGGAACATAAGTTATATTAGAGTGAACCAATTTGCATTATCACTGTCCAGATGTCTTCCAAGTGAGCAGCTTTATCTGTTATGGTACAGTATAATTACACAGTTAATGTGCTATACCATGGGCAGGGCTGCAACCACAGCTGAGTGACATCTGTTCTGGCTTCACCAATGTTAATTAGGATGGACATCACAGCATATCAGCTACAGCCACTGTCAAACATAATTAGAGTGGAGGACGGCAGGACTTTAAGCAGAAACATAAGGAAGAAGGGAGGACGAACACGGCTGCATGTGGAGGGAGAGGAGGCAAAATGAAAGGGGAGACTGGGAATAGAAGTGAGGAGAAAAGAGGGGAAGGATCTGGACTGATGAGATTAAAATTAAGCAATTTTTTCTGTTCAGTCCAATGCAAAAAAAAACCCCACTGGGCAATCACATCCATCTTCTGATATATCCAGTAGATTGACATAATCAAAGTTGGGAATCAGATGAAGGAGAGTTGATTTCCCACAGGAAATCCTTTCTCACTCATCTCACAAGTTTCACAATTTATCAAGATGCCAAGTAAGATCTTTAAATCTCCCTCAGAACAAAACATGTCACTTTAATGGGATTACCACTGAGCACTATCAGAGACAAAAAAAAAGTTTTGAGATGAAGGCACATGGTATATTTTATAGTACTGATGGTATTTTTTACATTATATTACATGACAGAGGTTTCTACTTAAAGCCTGAACTGCACCACAGAAGTGAAGACCAGACAGATGGATATGATTTTGTGTGGGGGTTCTCTGAAAACCAACTCTGTCTCTAAATCATCAACAAGCTAAGACAGGACTTAAACTTTATTCCACAAAGACTTCTGTACAGACACACATTAGTTACAAGGATTCAAGAACCTCTCTTGCCGTCTCACCACAGTTGCATTTACACATTTTACAGCACAATGATGGTGTGAAATTGTATTTCCTGATGCTTTGGCGAGAAAAGAGCGTAACTTTGTGTATTAAAGCCTTCACAAAATTATCCATTCACAAAAGAGATGAAGGAAAGATACTCAGTCAACACACTGCCTATTCAAGCAATTCAAAATAAGTTTCCATCCATATTTAATGCAAGTTTTAACCTAATTTCCAGAAATTTAACCTAATTTCCAGAAATTTGGCGAAAGAAAATGCAAATTTCCTTCCACGGCTGTTGTACGAGCATTGGGAATTGTGTGCTTTGGAATTAACAGTTTGGGGACTGTTAAACCGTTGCAGGGGAACAGGGCACAATGAGATGACGTAATTAAAAGAGTGCCAGTCAAACCTCAAACAAATGAAAACAGTGTAGGAAACATGATAGATATATGGCTTTTATGTTTGTTGAACATATTAATTTGAGGGGTAAAGTAACCAACATATTTGCAATGGATTTTGTGTGTAGGACTATGGATTTTTTGAATAGTTCTGTGGTTGTAAAAAGGCTGGTGACTGCACAAAATGGGTTTCTAAAGTGGTGATAGAGCATGGGGGACGTTAAGAATATGAAAAATATGGAATTTATAAAAGAAAAAGTGGTTGTGTTCTTTTCAGGGGTAGTACCCTACATTTACAGTCATTTCACTATATTCAAAGTCAGCATGAAGCCTCCTTTTTAAACAAGGTTTTTGTCTATCTCTATCTGAAAACAATGACCCACTATTTCAGAAATACTAAGAATTTTAGTCTAAGATAAATCTGTCCCCATTATCATTCAACACTGCATGTGTACTGTCCAAACTAAAAGTTTGACAGGCATAAAAGTACCATACAATAATACCTAATAGGGGTGTGCCTTAGTGTCTGGTCATTCATTTTCAGGGCATGAGGCTTTGCTTGTTCTTATTTACTAAAAGTATCTGGTCCTCACAAACCAAAAAGCCATAAGGCTGTGAGACATTCTTTCAGATGGGTTTAAAATCTAATCTTGTACCCAGGCAATCAATTCATAAGGGTGTGTCACAGCAGCCAACAAGTTGAGCCAATCTGACAAGCCAAAACAGAACACACTTTTATACTGCATCACATTACACAACAGAATCATCTCCCGCTGTCCTTTTCCACTGCCAGTTGCTGCTTGCAGCTGTATTTCTTCTCTTCTAATTTTGATTTTGCAACATACATTTTTCATGTGAGGAGCGCCGCCACTTTTGAGTCACTCTACGATTTAAGAAACTGCACATAAATGATTAAATATCACGTAATGAAGACTAGTTGACTCGATGGGAACAGAAGCCATTTACAAGCTTTCACAGAGAGAAACTACTGAATAAATGTGTGTGAAGTACCAAGCTAAGTGTCGTATGATTAGTGCTTTAGTGCAGTTTTTCTGAGCCATGATTCAAAGGTAATTTGACACACGGAGCCTTCCTCATCATTTAAGTGTTTCCTTTTTAAAAGTAAGGCTTTTTTGTTTCTTTTTTCATTTGCACTTTCTTAAATTGCATTTGGCAGATGCAGACAGTGACACAAAAGTATGACAAAGAAGAGAGGGTATGTACTATAAATCATTAATATGATTTAAACCCACAGCAGTACAGAACAGGCTTTAGCCTCCAGTGCTTTACATCGATTGTTGTTGTTGTTGTTTTCTTTTTTTACATTTCCATGATACTATAGTGTGTTTCCATTTAACAACGAACACTGAAAAACACAGAGATGCACACTAATGCTTGAAGCTTAATCTAATACTACTCACTGGTTGCTAAACATGACTGTCACATGGCTGAGAGATGCAACCATTCCTCTGGCAACAAATTCAATTAGTTACTTTATGGATAGAGCATATCTGGTGATGTAAGTGCTGACTATGTTGCATCAGTCCATGTGTTTTAGTAACTTAATTACAGACTCTAAGTGAATCTTTGCCCCTATAAGTTTGTCATGGTTAATGTTACGGCTTGTCAGCAGTGTACACAGACGCAGCCGCAGCAGAGTGTTAAGAAAATGAAAAGTTGGATCAAAGTAAAAAAATAATCTAGGTTGTCTGTGTACCAGCTAAAGGCTATATTACTGATATCATTAATCTTTATTGCGGCTAAACATAATGTCACCTCACATCAAGAAAGTTTTCAGTTCACCATAGTCTTGATGAGATCCAGCAGCCTCCAGCCAAAATAAATCACACAGACTCTGCTCCTCCACAGTTAAATCTGAGGGGAAACAGTGGGTCAGATATCATCTTAAAAATAAGGAAACATTCCTCCTTCTCCATTAACATAGTCTCATTTTAATCTTTTAAGTGGTTTACCAAGCAAATTCCATTTCTTCATGCATAAGACATGATAATTAAGCTTGAAATTCATTATAGGTTATAATTTTTTCTGTCTCGTTATGGTAACACAAGATTTGTGCTAATGGGACTAATGAAAAATTTAATTGAACTCACCATTAGTAACCTGTAACCTGCTTTCCATTATTGCACTGGGTTGCATTATCCATCCAGGGATGTAAACAGGAGCTTTTTATAGAAGGAAAATAAATAGGCTACGCTTGATAAACTTTATAGTCTGCTAGTTCAGGCGGGCATTAAGCTGGAGGAAATGTTATTTACAAGTATGAAAAACCCATTATTATTTCTAAGCAGTACTTAGTGTCAAGACCTGTATAATATTCCTGTCATATTCCTATCAAGACCTAGAAAATATGTGGTAGGGTATAGTGACTTTCATATGCTTTATTTTCATCAATAATCCCTATTGTATTTTAAAATATTCCTAAAGTAGCCCACAATGTTTTCTGTCTGTCTTATTTTACTTTGTTTTCTTTATGTGTTAGCCTGCACCTACACTCACATGAAGTACTCAACAAAGAGATTATTTCATTTGTCTCATATGTATATGGTAACATAGTCCTCTACATATCATTTTATCCTGCAGACTCAGTTGATGCATCCTACCCAGAGGTTCAAGACATCAAGGTGAAGAGATCTGCCTGCCAGTTGGCTGAGACAGACAGTAATGCACAATTACAAATGTACTTTGTCAGCAGAATATTCACATTACACCCACATCAGGATGGCTTCTCCAACAATGATAGTATAGTGCCTGGCAGTCAGAGGATATTTTGTTAATGCCAGTGTAAACTCAGAGCTCTATAATTAAAGTTGATTGTGTCAGTACTTCCTCAGACCAGTGGCAAAATCTTCCGTGGGAGGAAAAGTATAGACTGTTGTTCAAGGAGAGTCACTGTCTGTACAAATATCAAAAGTTTCTTTTTTTAATATTAATTTTATGCCTAGTTTTTAAACCAGATATCACACAAAAATGAAGAAATGGTGAGGGTTATCTGCGAGATTTCAGCCACACCAACCACATCAGTGCCTCACAGAGGTAAAAGAGGCTTAGCAGAGACAGATCAATGACTGAGCTCATCAAAAGAAGGAAATAAAAAAATACTGGCTGTGCCTTTGTGAAATCAAAACACACAAGTATTTGCAGAACTGCAAATAGAAGCTTAGTGCATTTCAAAAGAGAAGTGGACTGACAGACACACAGACTGGGAAGAGTGGCCCTGAACACCTCGAGAATACAAATGGGAAAACAAAGACAGGCAGACATACAGTGCGGACAAATATACAAAGAGTCTACACACTATGAACCAATATGTGATGGATGTCATGAGGGGATACAGAGTGAGCAGAGACAGGCAGAGGCTGCACACTGAAAACATCATGCCACTTACAGGCTCTCCGTTACGGAATGCCGAATGAAAAAGAAATGGGAAAACACACAGAATGGCAGACGTCAACAGAGAGCGTGTGCGCACTGTAATCAGCAGTTAGTCATAACAGCTCGTCTGCGTCTCAATTCTCTCACCATGTAATGAGGCCGGCAGCGACGGCGGACCAGGTGACGCAGCAGGAGTTGGGCTTCTTGCTCTCTTCCTCCTCATCTTTGCGGCAGCAGCACAGACAGCTCAGGTAGATGGCCAGACACAGCAGGTTGAGGCCGAGCCCTGCAGCCGCCACACAGCCCAGGAATATGAGAGACTAGGGAGGGAGAGAGGGGGAGGAAATGACATGATACAGCTGAGTCAGACACAAAAAGTGGCATCAGATCTCATACCATGAACAACTATTTTTATCTGGTATGTAGGGTCACCTATGACTAAGGATTCCAAGCAAGAGACATCAAGATAAAACAAAACCAAAGAAGAGTCATGCGAAACCTGACTTTGTTGGTTCATGTACCTCTTGAGTAAAAGTTCCAAAATCCTGTATTCAAAATTTTACCCTGACCCTGAAACAGAAGCTGCTATTTACACCTGAGCTTTTCCTACTGTGCAAAAGGCCTTTCACCAAAATCCACAAAAGTAAAAGTTCTCATGCCATTCTGCGTTCTCATTCTCGCAGAATGGCCTGAGAACTTTTACTTTTGTGGATTTTGGTGAAAGGCCTTTTGCACAGTAGGAAAAGCTCAGGTGTAAATAGCAGCTTCTGTTTCAGGGTCAGGGTAAAATTTTGAATACAGGATTTTGGAACTTTTACTCAAGAGGTACATGAACCAACAAAGTCAGGTTTCGCATGACTCTTCTTTGGTTTTGTTTTATCTTGATGTCTCTTGCTTGGAATCCTTAGTCATAGGTGACCCTACATACCAGATAAAAATAGTTGTTCATGGTATGAGATCTGATGCCACTTTTTGTGTCTGACTCAGCTGTATCATGTCATTTCCTCCCCCTCTCTCCCTCCCTAGTCTCTCATATTCCTGGGCTGTGTGGCGGCTGCAGGGCTCGGCCTCAACCTGCTGTGTCTGGCCATCTACCTGAGCTGTCTGTGCTGCTGCCGCAAAGATGAGGAGGAAGAGAGCAAGAAGCCCAACTCCTGCTGCGTCACCTGGTCCGCCGTCGCTGCCGGCCTCATTACATGGTGAGAGAATTGAGACGCAGACGAGCTGTTATGACTAACTGCTGATTACAGTGCGCACACGCTCTCTGTTGACGTCTGCCATTCTGTGTGTTTTCCCATTTCTTTTTCATTCGGCATTCCGTAACGGAGAGCCTGTAAGTGGCATGATGTTTTCAGTGTGCAGCCTCTGCCTGTCTCTGCTCACTCTGTATCCCCTCATGACATCCATCACATATTGGTTCATAGTGTGTAGACTCTTTGTATATTTGTCCGCACTGTATGTCTGCCTGTCTTTGTTTTCCCATTTGTATTCTCGAGGTGTTCAGGGCCACTCTTCCCAGTCTGTGTGTCTGTCAGTCCACTTCTCTTTTGAAATGCACTAAGCTTCTATTTGCAGTTCTGCAAATACTTGTGTGTTTTGATTTCACAAAGGCACAGCCAGTATTTTTTTATTTCCTTCTTTTGATGAGCTCAGTCATTGATCTGTCTCTGCTAAGCCTCTTTTACCTCTGTGAGGCACTGATGTGGTTGGTGTGGCTGAAATCTCGCAGATAACCCTCACCATTTCTTCATTTTTGTGTGATATCTGGTTTAAAAACTAGGCATAAAATTAATATTAAAAAAAGAAACTTTTGATATTTGTACAGACAGTGACTCTCCTTGAACAACAGTCTATACTTTTCCTCCCACGGAAGATTTTGCCACTGGTCTGAGGAAGTACTGACACAATCAACTTTAATTATAGAGCTCTGAGTTTACACTGGCATTAACAAAATATCCTCTGACTGCCAGGCACTATACTATCATTGTTGGAGAAGCCATCCTGATGTGGGTGTAATGTGAATATTCTGCTGACAAAGTACATTTGTAATTGTGCATTACTGTCTGTCTCAGCCAACTGGCAGGCAGATCTCTTCACCTTGATGTCTTGAACCTCTGGGTAGGATGCATCAACTGAGTCTGCAGGATAAAATGATATGTAGAGGACTATGTTACCATATACATATGAGACAAATGAAATAATCTCTTTGTTGAGTACTTCATGTGAGTGTAGGTGCAGGCTAACACATAAAGAAAACAAAGTAAAATAAGACAGACAGAAAACATTGTGGGCTACTTTAGGAATATTTTAAAATACAATAGGGATTATTGATGAAAATAAAGCATATGAAAGTCACTATACCCTACCACATATTTTCTAGGTCTTGATAGGAATATGACAGGAATATTATACAGGTCTTGACACTAAGTACTGCTTAGAAATAATAATGGGTTTTTCATACTTGTAAATAACATTTCCTCCAGCTTAATGCCCGCCTGAACTAGCAGACTATAAAGTTTATCAAGCGTAGCCTATTTATTTTCCTTCTATAAAAAGCTCCTGTTTACATCCCTGGATGGATAATGCAACCCAGTGCAATAATGGAAAGCAGGTTACAGGTTACTAATGGTGAGTTCAATTAAATTTTTCATTAGTCCCATTAGCACAAATCTTGTGTTACCATAACGAGACAGAAAAAATTATAACCTATAATGAATTTCAAGCTTAATTATCATGTCTTATGCATGAAGAAATGGAATTTGCTTGGTAAACCACTTAAAAGATTAAAATGAGACTATGTTAATGGAGAAGGAGGAATGTTTCCTTATTTTTAAGATGATATCTGACCCACTGTTTCCCCTCAGATTTAACTGTGGAGGAGCAGAGTCTGTGTGATTTATTTTGGCTGGAGGCTGCTGGATCTCATCAAGACTATGGTGAACTGAAAACTTTCTTGATGTGAGGTGACATTATGTTTAGCCGCAATAAAGATTAATGATATCAGTAATATAGCCTTTAGCTGGTACACAGACAACCTAGATTATTTTTTTACTTTGATCCAACTTTTCATTTTCTTAACACTCTGCTGCGGCTGCGTCTGTGTACACTGCTGACAAGCCGTAACATTAACCATGACAAACTTATAGGGGCAAAGATTCACTTAGAGTCTGTAATTAAGTTACTAAAACACATGGACTGATGCAACATAGTCAGCACTTACATCACCAGATATGCTCTATCCATAAAGTAACTAATTGAATTTGTTGCCAGAGGAATGGTTGCATCTCTCAGCCATGTGACAGTCATGTTTAGCAACCAGTGAGTAGTATTAGATTAAGCTTCAAGCATTAGTGTGCATCTCTGTGTTTTTCAGTGTTCGTTGTTAAATGGAAACACACTATAGTATCATGGAAATGTAAAAAAAGAAAACAACAACAACAACAATCGATGTAAAGCACTGGAGGCTAAAGCCTGTTCTGTACTGCTGTGGGTTTAAATCATATTAATGATTTATAGTACATACCCTCTCTTCTTTGTCATACTTTTGTGTCACTGTCTGCATCTGCCAAATGCAATTTAAGAAAGTGCAAATGAAAAAAGAAACAAAAAAGCCTTACTTTTAAAAAGGAAACACTTAAATGATGAGGAAGGCTCCGTGTGTCAAATTACCTTTGAATCATGGCTCAGAAAAACTGCACTAAAGCACTAATCATACGACACTTAGCTTGGTACTTCACACACATTTATTCAGTAGTTTCTCTCTGTGAAAGCTTGTAAATGGCTTCTGTTCCCATCGAGTCAACTAGTCTTCATTACGTGATATTTAATCATTTATGTGCAGTTTCTTAAATCGTAGAGTGACTCAAAAGTGGCGGCGCTCCTCACATGAAAAATGTATGTTGCAAAATCAAAATTAGAAGAGAAGAAATACAGCTGCAAGCAGCAACTGGCAGTGGAAAAGGACAGCGGGAGATGATTCTGTTGTGTAATGTGATGCAGTATAAAAGTGTGTTCTGTTTTGGCTTGTCAGATTGGCTCAACTTGTTGGCTGCTGTGACACACCCTTATGAATTGATTGCCTGGGTACAAGATTAGATTTTAAACCCATCTGAAAGAATGTCTCACAGCCTTATGGCTTTTTGGTTTGTGAGGACCAGATACTTTTAGTAAATAAGAACAAGCAAAGCCTCATGCCCTGAAAATGAATGACCAGACACTAAGGCACACCCCTATTAGGTATTATTGTATGGTACTTTTATGCCTGTCAAACTTTTAGTTTGGACAGTACACATGCAGTGTTGAATGATAATGGGGACAGATTTATCTTAGACTAAAATTCTTAGTATTTCTGAAATAGTGGGTCATTGTTTTCAGATAGAGATAGACAAAAACCTTGTTTAAAAAGGAGGCTTCATGCTGACTTTGAATATAGTGAAATGACTGTAAATGTAGGGTACTACCCCTGAAAAGAACACAACCACTTTTTCTTTTATAAATTCCATATTTTTCATATTCTTAACGTCCCCCATGCTCTATCACCACTTTAGAAACCCATTTTGTGCAGTCACCAGCCTTTTTACAACCACAGAACTATTCAAAAAATCCATAGTCCTACACACAAAATCCATTGCAAATATGTTGGTTACTTTACCCCTCAAATTAATATGTTCAACAAACATAAAAGCCATATATCTATCATGTTTCCTACACTGTTTTCATTTGTTTGAGGTTTGACTGGCACTCTTTTAATTACGTCATCTCATTGTGCCCTGTTCCCCTGCAACGGTTTAACAGTCCCCAAACTGTTAATTCCAAAGCACACAATTCCCAATGCTCGTACAACAGCCGTGGAAGGAAATTTGCATTTTCTTTCGCCAAATTTCTGGAAATTAGGTTAAATTTCTGGAAATTAGGTTAAAACTTGCATTAAATATGGATGGAAACTTATTTTGAATTGCTTGAATAGGCAGTGTGTTGACTGAGTATCTTTCCTTCATCTCTTTTGTGAATGGATAATTTTGTGAAGGCTTTAATACACAAAGTTACGCTCTTTTCTCGCCAAAGCATCAGGAAATACAATTTCACACCATCATTGTGCTGTAAAATGTGTAAATGCAACTGTGGTGAGACGGCAAGAGAGGTTCTTGAATCCTTGTAACTAATGTGTGTCTGTACAGAAGTCTTTGTGGAATAAAGTTTAAGTCCTGTCTTAGCTTGTTGATGATTTAGAGACAGAGTTGGTTTTCAGAGAACCCCCACACAAAATCATATCCATCTGTCTGGTCTTCACTTCTGTGGTGCAGTTCAGGCTTTAAGTAGAAACCTCTGTCATGTAATATAATGTAAAAAATACCATCAGTACTATAAAATATACCATGTGCCTTCATCTCAAAACTTTTTTTTTGTCTCTGATAGTGCTCAGTGGTAATCCCATTAAAGTGACATGTTTTGTTCTGAGGGAGATTTAAAGATCTTACTTGGCATCTTGATAAATTGTGAAACTTGTGAGATGAGTGAGAAAGGATTTCCTGTGGGAAATCAACTCTCCTTCATCTGATTCCCAACTTTGATTATGTCAATCTACTGGATATATCAGAAGATGGATGTGATTGCCCAGTGGGGTTTTTTTTTGCATTGGACTGAACAGAAAAAATTGCTTAATTTTAATCTCATCAGTCCAGATCCTTCCCCTCTTTTCTCCTCACTTCTATTCCCAGTCTCCCCTTTCATTTTGCCTCCTCTCCCTCCACATGCAGCCGTGTTCGTCCTCCCTTCTTCCTTATGTTTCTGCTTAAAGTCCTGCCGTCCTCCACTCTAATTATGTTTGACAGTGGCTGTAGCTGATATGCTGTGATGTCCATCCTAATTAACATTGGTGAAGCCAGAACAGATGTCACTCAGCTGTGGTTGCAGCCCTGCCCATGGTATAGCACATTAACTGTGTAATTATACTGTACCATAACAGATAAAGCTGCTCACTTGGAAGACATCTGGACAGTGATAATGCAAATTGGTTCACTCTAATATAACTTATGTTCCCCTGAATGTAGTATATAATGTCTTATCTCAGAAATATTAACAGGACATTTATTCAATTTATTCTAGTTCAATTTCAAATACTTAACTCACCCCACAAGGGCTGTTTAACAGAAATACGTTTGCAAACAGAAAACGAGCTCATAAAGAGCTCATTCACGTACAAACTCAATTCAACAAGGGTTAACGGTAGTGGCCGATCTGTGACCATCCAACAATACCCAAAACCACAAAGGCACATTATGTCAAAACCACGAGGACACAAGAAAAGAGAGAGAGCAGGAAAAGAGGACAGATAAGCTGTCTGTTTACATTATATCATTGTCCAGTACAGTGGATCCCATACAGAAATGCTTTGGCACACAAGCAGCTTTAAAAGAATACCTCCCAGCAATAAAAATGCACCAGCACTACTGTTTTCAAGGCCTCATTCACTTTTTTGGGGTCATCTATTTTTACTAACCTGACAATTTATAACTGTTTTTACTGTATCGCAGGCTTTAAAATTGTTATTTTGGAAAATTTCGAGCTTTGAAAACAGAGATGCGTGCATGAAAAATTCAGAAAGGAGCTATTTATGTTTTATATTACAGGCCCGCTGCATATTAAAAGGATCTTGGGGTGGCCCTCACTGAGACTTGAGGAGACTGGGGTGAAAAAGAAATTCTTCTGTCTATATTTGTCATCTCATGAGAGTCATTGCTGCCATTTTGGGGCAAACTCTTAAATATTCAAACATGTCCGAGTCTATATAAAGTAGCCAAGGGCATTTTCTGCTGCAGGCTGAAGGTTCCCTCTCTAAATTTCCTTCACTGTCTTTTATCCACTTTGTCATTTATCAACATGACAGTTTGGACTTTTGCTCAGTGCATGCCTACTCAAATCTATGATATTCTCTCTCTTTGAATTAGACCATAGATATTTCAAGGAGCAGCACTAAGAGAACTGGGAAGACTAATGGAGCGAAGAAAAAGAGAAATATTCTCCCTT
>BRZM01001209.1:59303-70940 GCA_033238685.1 Lates japonicus | reverse complement strand
TCACAGCCAGAGATATCACACTGGAGGACTATACAAGAACCAAAGGAAGCTGTCTGATGAATGGAGAAGGTCTGGCACTGGCCTGTTACCATGACAACTACCATCAAGTGCAGTGTCAGTTGCATGTCTGCAATGTGAAACACTGTGACTTCATAGTTTAGTGTCTTGACACTATTGGACAGGATCTAGGACAGTGAGTTTTGGTATCATGTTGGTGCCAGAGCATCACATTTTTCATAGACTTCTGCTCTGTCAGAGCTGGTAGGAATAGTAGCTGGTAGGCACAATAGCAGCAACCCAAAGATGTTACTTTTGATCCCCTCTGTCCTAAACTCTGGTAAAGTGGACTGCACAGTTTGAAGGCTGATTTTACATTTTACTTTAAGCTAACATTTGGTGTGATATTTAACTTGACGTTTGTTCTGAGTTTAGGGCCATATTTAAGTTGAGATTGTAGAGTCAAGACTGTGAACAATATTTTTACTTTTTTTATGTTGGTGCAATAAAGTTGACCTTTTGTTTACATTAGAGTTGCTTTTAATTTTGTCTTTGTACAATATGCATTTTCCATGAGCAGACAGAGGGTAGAAGAACATCTGTAATATCCAACTTAACAAGCAATTTAATGGACAAATAATTGTTTGTATTGAATACAGCTCTCTCTAAATAGGCTACTTAATATAATACTACTGTTGTTTGTAATGATGGAACAAAACATTTCTTTATTTTGCCTTGATTTACTGGAGTATGATTCACAAGTACAATTTTGATAGCACTCTTCAGAGTACTCATGAAAGTTATACTTAGGTTTAACACAGATTAATCAGACTCTGCCTCTATAACACCGTCACCGTAAAAACACCAAGTAGGCCTAAAACTGATTACTACTCTTCTCTCATAAGGCCAGTCATTCTTTCTACAAAGATTTAGAGATTTGTAAGGTTTTTGCTCTCCCCCACATCTTTGGCAGACATATCCCTCTTGTGAAGGCCAGCATTTTAAGAGACTCTTGTAAAAGGCCAAGTGTGTCAACAATATCAAATCTCCTGTCTGCGAGAGACTGTGTCCCCTGATTTTATTTTTTCAGGAGATCCACAAAGTTCAGCAATATATTTGTCAATAACCCTTCCTTCTCATTCTTTAGTTATGAAGGAAACAACTCCTTGAGGAGTTTCACAGATCAACAGCATAACATGGTTGCAGTGTTTGTAATTCCATCAGGTCATAGCCTGTGCAAGCAAACTACATTGTCTGTTGATAAATACTTCAACAGCCACTCTAAATTCATTTCTTGTCCTGAAGCACATTGTCTTTCTCATCTGCAGACTTCCTGGCCATCCAAAAAGGAAGCATATGATTCTTATTGATTCAATTTAATTATGAACATGGACATGGATATTTTCAGAAATTAGCCTTGTTAGATTATAAAATTATCATTTTTTGAAATTATGTACTACTGCCCACTAGTGCCCACATGCCTCTGTGCCTACATGTGAAATATGCAGGAGAATAAAAATGTTTTCCTGCCAGCTGACATTGCTTGGCACCAATTGACTACCTGGTTGACCCTGATCAAGTATTCACTCTCTAGGACGTAAGGGGACCAGATGGCATATGTGGTGGCCAGGTCCATGTCTGGCCATGAAACCACAGGAGGCAATGTGTGGAGGATACCAGGAAGGAGAAAATCCAAATTCAGGCACATCCAGATGACCCGCAAGGAGAAGGGTGGTGGGAAGTGGATATGAAACATGGCAGCTGTGTTAACTGGCAGACAGGGAAGAGACAGAACAAGTCAAAAAGTGTCTTTTTGTCTTTGCCACTTTTCTCAATACTCTTTCAGTTCTACTATTCTACTTTCAACTACAATCTCAGGGTCATTTTCACAAGAGGGGAGAAGATAGGCATAATATAAGGTTACTCAAACAGGCCATGGCTATGTATAGGACAAATATAGAAAACCCTATGGGGAGATGGATATTGATTTTTCTGTGGAGAAGTTAAGATGGATGCAATGGCCATCAGGTGGCTATACCATGTAGGCTTAACACTTATTGCAGTAGTGTCAAGAGTGCTTGAACACCCTAATACTTCTACTACTACTAATAACTAAAGGTTAAATACCTGGGTCTCTCCATCAGTCAGGCAGAACTGAAGAAGTCTCTTGGAAGGTGAAACATCTATCTACAATCAAGTCCAGTCGCCATGGATTTAACCCTTAGATACTAATAATTACTGTTATTGTTAAATTATCATAAGTAAATAGTGTATTCTTAAATATTTGATGGTATTGACCTTACTCTGTAAAATACAGTATATATGATCATTTGGCACTATATCAATGAAATTCAATTTATCCATCCATTCAGTATTTATACAGCTTATCCTTAAGGGTTGTGGAGGGGGTGGAGCCTATCCCATTGGGCAAGAGGTGGGGTAAACCCTGGACAGATCACCTATCGCAGGTCTGACATATAGAGACAAACAACCATTCACACTCACATTTACACCTATGGAGTCACCAATTAACCTGCATATCTTTGGACTGTGAAAAGAAGCTGGAGTACTCAGAGAGAACCCTCACAGGCATAGGGAAAACATGCAAACTCCACACAGAAAAGCCCCGGGTGTACCAGGGCCCAAACCCAGAATTGTCTTGCTGTGAGGTGACAGTGGTAACCACTGTACCACTGTGCCACTCCAAATTCATTACAACTGATTTGAGTTAAAGACAACTTTACTTACTTAACTTGTACACTGTGGTGGAAGGCAGGGGGGAGAGTGTGGGCAGAGTTTGTTTGCATAAAGTGTGGGTTAGCTCCACAAGCTGGACATTGCATATTGGCATTATCTTATATCATTGTCCTTGGACCTACTGCAGCCAAGCAGCATCTCTCCGCCTCTGCTGCAGTGAAGTTATACAATATAAACAAAGATATGTACAATCAATACAATACAGTTAATTTGAGGTCAGTCAATCCAGGAGTCACACAGTTTTGCAGCTGAACTGAAGTCAACAATTCATGAGTAAGTCTCGCTCTTGTGCACACTGAACTAAACTGAGGGGTCAATTTAAGTCTGACCACACCTTAACCGTGCTGTAAGAGGATACCTGTAGCCACTCCATAATCCTTGCTAAAAGTAGTGTTATTTTGGGAGTCAATAAATATGTATAATTAGTTACTTGCTACCCCTGCACTGCGGACTGTGTGACAGCACAATTCGTTATTGATACTGGATGAGAAAGCAATGAGGAGGAGCTGAAACACATAGCCACGAAGTGCTGTTGTTCTCTTGTTCAATCAGGTTGTGCTAATGCACGCCAAACGCCGTTTCACCCTCCCTTTACTCTCGCATCCCTTCCTCTCGTCTTGGATTCTCACCCTCTCCCTCGCAACACGACGGCACAGAAACAAAGAGAGAGCGAGCTCCTGAAACTGTTTACCTCTCTGTCCTCTAGGACACTCCTACAGAGACCGCAGAGTTTTTGCTGATGTATAGTTACATCCAAGCCATTCAGTGTAGAACTACTGCCACTGCACATGAAAGAAGTGTGGGCGATAAGAGCCCCACACTAGCTTGTGTGAAAAGGCCATGCCAGCTGGGTGACACATTACGGCTCCACATCCTTTCCCCTACTGGATTTTGTGCATATGTGTGTGTGTGTGTGTATGTGTGTGATTATGTGATACTCTGTGTCTCTCTACGTGATGTGCCTCTGTGAGCTGTAGAGACAGAAGACTGGACATAGCTGCCCAGAAGTAAAATAAACCTGTGATAGCAGATTCAGTCTACTTTGGGGAAAAGCATGACCTCTCTTGACTCTGGGCTGACTAATAGGTTTTGAAGTATAAACAGGGTAAGGTTGTGAGCTGTTATGAGTGGTGGGATGTCAGGGCACAGATTGTCGAGAGGAAAGAAAGGCAATCATGACTGACATTAATAAGAAACGGCAGCAGTGCAGCAACAACAAAATAAACTTAGAACTGCAGCAACCATGTAAGTGTATGATATAAGCAGGTGTAGGGGAAAAAATAAACAAACAAAAAAATAGTTGTCAGACCAAACTAGTAAGTGAACACATGACTCTTGTAAAGTAAATGGTGGGTTTGCAAATGTGACAAAAGCTGTTAAAACCCATACTTTAAACAAACAGAAGCGCTTTTTATATTTGTAAATTTCTTTTCATGTATTTTAATGACTCCAACCAGCAGGATGTAATTTGCATCCATTACCAAAAGCATTCCATGCAGCGTGCTCTTTTCCCTCTCTCTTGCTTTATCTCACCTCTTTCTGACCTTTTCGCACGCTCTGCTCTAAGTGTTTCAGTAACCACGTATTCCATATTCCAACATATAATTCGCAGCCTATCTCAGAATCAGGTGATGTGACACATGGGCTCAGAATGCTAAAAGGGTTTGTTATGGCACGGTCTTTGCACAGTAATTTCCACGCAATCACAGGTAATCAGCGAGGTGGAGTACACAGAAAAGCTTGCTGTCATTTCGCCACTTGACCCAGAGCCCAGTGTGACATCTTTGCATATCCTTTTTTTCCCATTAGAAATGTTACAGCCTGAAAAACTGTCTGTACTTTGCTGACCAGCCAGCACTTCTGAACATAGCCCCTCAACAGCGTGTACTCAAAATGAATGCTTCAAATTTGAGGCCTCATTTCAAGAATTTTTGTAATTTCAGTTATTACCTTATTTTTTATTTATTATTATTATTCTTTATTTATTTTTTTACATTTTAGATGTCCTTCCTTCTGGGAAGGTTCTGTGCTGTTTTGAAGACTTTTTTTGGTGGCGCATTCAACGATGTCCAATCATTACATGCTTGCAAGTTCTAGCTGAAGAGAAGCTTTTTGCATCTGGGAATGTTCACATTATGCTCTTTACAAAGTCCATGCTTGCTCAGTTTTTGGTCCTGTGGGTTTGATTTTTCCACATACCTCATGAATGCAATGCTTTTTAGCAGTCAACACTGATATATATAAATCACAGCCCCTGCTTGTAACTTACAACAATTTATGGGAAACTAATGGAACCAACCAGAGGGAAGGAAGGAATCAGTCAAAAAACTGGAATATGCTTGGCAGTAATGTGAAGTATAGGTACACACTCAATAAACCACTCATACTGTCCTTCAAGCTCTATTTAAGAAATCAAAATTGTCAATAGTGATCTGGTCAAAGTGCTGCTGATCTGGAGTTAAGCGTTATGACAATAACGGACAGACGTGACAGTAACTAACCAGACAGAACAAAAGGCAACAGATGGATGTAAATATTGAAGCAGTCGAGGCAGTCATTAATAACACTTTATCAAATACTTGTGACACAGTTGTCCACCTGATTAATGACGGTGGACTTTAAATTGTAGTCATGTAGCCCGTAGTTCGGCTAAGACATATAAACTCCCAGCTGCACATATCTGAGTGAAGACGCTCGCGTACACACAGAAATTTACTGTGTATTGCAGTCGCAGACCCTGAATCAGTTTACAGGATCATTTTCCTGCTATCTTATCATGATAGATATGGCATTCAGTAAACCCTCAAGCACCGCAATACTGTGATTGCGATCATTTTTTGCCGGATTTATCATTGTTCTCCTCCAGCCACGTGTCCTTCATGACACTAAGTGGAAGAAAAATGAACCTCTTGCCCTCTTCCTGGCTCCTCACACTCACGCTCCTCAGCAGCCACCTATTTGCATTTTTTTTAAGAAATGGAAAAGGAAACCAATTAATTTCAAGGCTGGAAATACAGGTTCTCACCGTTCTTGATCTGCGCTCAAGTGATTGAATGAGTCTGCTCCCCAGCTGAGCTGACCTCAAGACACAGTCTCGCCCGCCAGGTCCTTCATAACCGCACTCACTCCCATGCTCTTTGCTCTCCAAATGGCTTCTCCATTGTGAGCAAACGCAAGCTAGGGATAAAAATACTGTGTCTGTCTTCGTGAGATAAAGGCCTAATGAAGTAAACACACTAGAAACAAACGCACAAAAGTGTGAAAAAAATAATATATGCGTTGGTGCCAATTAGTTCTTAGTTTAGAATATTAAGCCTGTTTTCCTCTTGAAGGGCGATAATGTAGGAATGCTTCACATTTATTCTCTCTTAATGTTCTTTATGAGTATTATATAACTGAAAAACAGACAAATCTAGGCTTGTAGCTTGAATTTTAAGCAAAAGCAATGCGAGCTGTTGCTGTCAGTGAATCAGAATGTCCAGAGGGAATGCCTGGATTTTCAACCCCATTGTGCACATTGTTAAACCCACACAGGTTCGCTAAAATAGGAGTGCTATGGTACAGACTGCCTTTAGGGGTTGAGGGTGTGGGATGAGGCACAGCTCTTTGTAATAATGGGATCAGTGGCATGTAGACTGTGAGTGGCTGCCTGCCCTGCAACAGGCAGCCATGTCTGCTCGAATCATGTGGTGCACGCTTTTCTCTTCTTTTCTCTCACTCTGTTTCTTTCTCTATCTCCTTTTTCTCTCCTTACATTGCTATGTTATTTATATAGAACTCACACCCCGAGAGGATGTGAACTGGGGGATAGAAAGAGTGACAACCTATAAGGGTGGAAGTGGTGTGGATGGAGGGACCAGAGCAAAGAGAGAAATGAGGGAGGGGTCAATGATGTGGGGATGGAGAGAAAGGGGCAGAGAGTTGGAACGAGGAGGCGATGAGGAGGAACAGCTGAGGAGCTCAGAAGACACGGAGCTGGGAAAAAAAAAACAATGTTGCGAAGAGGAAACAAAAGAGACGGATAAAGTGAGATTAAACAGTGACATTCTCAGGACTTGAGAACTCAGCTCCAAATCCATTTTTCTTGTGTGTCTGTGAGTCAAGCAGACAAAAACAGTGAATTCACCTGGGACTCAGGTAGGTCAAAGCCAGACCAGCCAAGTCTCTAATGTCATCCTAAACTATAACCACCATGTTTTAAATCCCTATAAAGCAAGTTGTGTTTTGGTGACATTATGCTCAATAAAGAAGTGATTCAGCTTGTTCTATTAACTATCACATATGCAGATGTATTCAATAGGATATGACAAGATTACATAATTAATCGAACATCAGACTCTTGTCCATTCTTTATTTTTATGACTTTTCTACTAGAGTGGAAGCAGGTAACAATAAGTGGTAATATGACATAAATGCTTTATTTACAATAAAACAGGGCATATTTAGACAAGGCATATTTGAACTACTTCTTTCTTTTCTTTCTTCTATCTTTATTGCTTTGTCTCTTTTTTTTGGTGTGCAAACTATTCCACCACAAGTTTACTTAATATTTCTTTGCAAATTTGTACCATCTCCACTCTCCACCTTTTTATCCTCAGTTTGAAAATGCCATACAAAAACAGGTTACTGTCGTACTGTCCATCTGAGGTTGTCAGGCTTCTACATTTTCAGTTGTGTCTATACAGCCATCAGTACCAAGAGGTCTTATTTTCCAAAATGAACAGATTTAAAACACATCAACCGTTTTTTTTTTTGTTTCCTTAACTCCTCTGTTGCTCAATTTCATGGCATCACGAACGCGGGTCTGGGTAATTGAAAATAGCCTGTTGTTTGACAAGCTATAAAACCATTCACAGTCATTACCCAATAATGAAAAGCATGTTTTCCCAGATGGGCTGCTGATAATAAAGTCACCTGGCTGGAAGCTCAGATTTCTCTGTGGTGCAGAGGAAGCCAGGCGAGCCACATGTGAGGCAGTGATTGTGGTCTGACCTTAGAGACCTTGCTCCCCCTACCCCCAGGGCCACAGCTCCCACTGAGCCTTAATTACACAACCACCGCGGCCCTCAAGCGCGGCTGTATCTGATTTAGATTAAACCACTTTGATACACTTAATTGAAATGAAATTTTCTGTAATGAGCCGGCAAACTGACTCTAGAAAATGTTAGCAGCCAGAAAATCACAATGGTTGTGAATTGAAGTGATGATTGGGGGCCTGATAGGATGCTCACACTAGCTACAGTAGCTTAACCAATTACCTGCTAAATGCAGGATGGATATAGCAGGATAACCTGCAGAGCCACAGATAGAGCCTGTTAGATTGTACAAGACAGAGAAAGGGAAGTGGAAGGGTTGTTATTCTCTGTGAAAACATATGTGTGGGCACATCTGTGTGATGCTTGATGTAGTTGTTCTCATCACAGGGGGTCACCACGGGAGAGTGCACAGCTTATGGCACTCTCTGAGCCTTTTCTCTTCAAGTTGTCCCCCAATGCAAACCTTTAGATGGATAGCTTCCTCCACATCTTCCTCCTTTTATTCCACAACAGTGAGATGTGACTCAGCTTTGTCATAGTGAATCAGGTGAAGAACCTGCGCTGGATAACACAAGACCAGATAATGTCATCTCACTGTTGTGTGGAATAAAAGGAAGATGGAAGCTATCCATCTAAAGGTTTGCATTAGGATAACGAAGAAGAAAAGGCTCAAGAGGTGCCATAGCTGACCTCTCCCGTGGTATTGCTTGTGATGAGAACAACTACACTGCTAATTGTACCAGATGTGCCCACACATATGTGTTTTTCTTACAGAGAACAATAACACTCTTCCACTTCCCTTTCTGTCTTGTACACCTGGGCTCTATCTACCAACAGGCTCTGCAGTTATCCTCTATGATCCATCCTGCACAGCAGGTAATTGGTTAAGCTACTGTGGCAGCTAGTGTGAGCATCCTATGGGCCCCAATCCCATCACTTCAATTCCCCAAATCCATTGTGAGTTTCTGGCGTTAACATTTCTAGGAGTCAGCCTAAGCCGGGCTCATTTTCTGAAAATTCTCATTTCAATTAGAAAGTGTGTCAAAGTGGTTTAATCTAAAATCGAATACAGCTGCGTTTGAGGGCTGCGTGTGGTTGTAGTGGTCAGTGGAGCTGTGGCCTGAGGGGGTAGGGGGGCAAGGTCTCTAAGGTCAGACTGATACTGCCTTCACATGTGGCCTGCCTGGCTTCTCTGCACCACAGAGAAATCTGAGCTTCCAGCCAGGTGACTTTATTATCAACAGCTAATTGGTATGCTTGGCTGGGTAATGACTGTGAATGGTTTTATCTTGTCCAAAACAACAGCTATTTTCAATTACGAACCCAGAATGTTCGTATGCCATGAGAGTGACAACAGAGGAGTTGAAACACAAAAAAAAACGATGCTGATGTGCTTAAATCTGTTCATTTGGAAAAATGGACCTCTTGCACTGATGGCTGTATGAACACAACTGAAAATGTAAACCTGACAGCCTCCAGATGGACAGTAATGACAATAACCTGGTTTGGCATGCATTTTTCAAACTGAGGATAAAGGTGGAGTGGAGATGGCATAAATTTGAAAATATTGCCCAATGGTGGAATAGTTTGCACCAAAAAGAGACAAAGCAATAAGATAGAAAGAAAAGAAAGAAGAAATAGTTCAAATATGCCTTGTTCAAATATGCCCTGCTATTGTAAATGGCTATGTCATATTACCACTTATTGCTTCCCACTCTGGTAAGTCATAAAAATAAAATGGACAAGGCGGATGTCTGGATAATTATGTAATCTTGTCGCCTCCCTGTGAATACATCACATATGTATGATAGTTAATAGGAACAGCTGAATCACTTATTGAGCATAATACTCATAAAAACACAACTTGCTTTATGAGTTTAAAACATGGTGGTTATAGTTTCAGGATGACATTAGAGACTCTGGCTGAATGCCTTGACCTGGTCAGGTCGAATTCACTGTTTTTGTCTGTGACTCTGGCACACAAGTGAAAATGGTTGGGCTGAGTTCTCAAGTCTCAGGAAATGTCACTGTTCTTCACTTTATCCGCGTCTCTTTTGTTTCCTCTTCGCAACATTGTTTTTTTTTTCCCAGCTCCGTGTCTTCTGTGCTCCTCAGCTGTTACTCCTCATCGCCTCCTCGTTCCAACTCTCTGCCCCTTTCTCTCCATCCCCACATCATTGACCCCTCCCTCATTTCTCTCTCTGCTCTGGTCCCTCCATCCACACCACTTCCACCCTTATAGGTTGTCACTCTTTCTATCCCCCAGTTCACATCCTCTCGGGGTGTGAGTTCTCTATAAATAACATAGCAATGTAAGGAGAGAAAAAGGAGATAGAGAAAGAAACAGAGTGAGAGAAAAGAAGAGAAAAGCGTGCACCACATGATTCGAGCAGACATGGCTGCCTGTTGCAGGGCAGGCAGCCACTCTCAGTCTACATGCCACAGATCCCATTATTACAAAGAGCTGTGCCTCATCCCACACCCTCAACCCCTAAAGGCAGTCTGTACCATAGCACTCCTATTTTAACGAACCTGTGTGGGTTGTAATGTGCACAATGGGGTTGAAAATCAGGCATTCCCTCTGGACATTCTGATTCACTGACAACAACAGCTCATTGCTTTATAAAATTCAGCTTCTAAGCCTGCGTTGTCTGTTTTCAGTTATATAATACTCATAAAGAACATTAGAGAATAAATGAAGCATTCTACATTATCGCCCTTCAAGGAAAACAGGCAATATTCTAAACTAAGAGCTAATTGGCACTGTATATATTATTTTTTCACACTTTTGTGCGTTGTTTCTAGTGTGTTTACTTCATTGAGCCTTTATCTCACGAAGACAGACACAGTATTTTTATCCTAACGTTTACTCACAATGGAAGCCATTTGGAGGCAAAGAGCATGGGTAAAGTGCGGTATGAAGGACCTGGCGAGACTGTGTCTTTGGTCCAGCTCAGCTGAGGGCGAACTCATTCAATCACTTGAGCGCAGATCAAGAACGGTGAGAACCTGTATTTCCAGCCTTGAGGGGTAATTGGTTTCCTTTTTGCATTTTCTTAAAAAAAATGCAAATAGGTGGCCAACGAGGCAGTGAGTGTGAGGAGCCAGGAAGAGGCAAAGAAGGTTCATTTTCTTCCATAGTGTCATGAAGGACACGTGGCTGGAGGAGCAATGATAAATCCGGCAAAAATGATCGCGTGCAATGTGCGGTGTGAGGTTTACTGAATGCCATATCTATCATGATGAATGTGAGAGAAATGATCCTGTAAAGCTGATTCGGGTCTCTGCGACTGCAATACACAGTGGGGTATTTCTGGCTGTGCGGCGTGCTTCATCGAATAATGCAGCTGGGAGTTCTGTGTGTAGCCGAACTACGGGCTACATGACACAATTTAAAGTCCACCGTCGTGTCAGGTGAACAACAGCCATCACCGGTATTTGATAAAAAGTGTTATTGACTGCCTCGGCACTTCAATATTTACATCCATCTGTTGCCTTTTGTTCTGTCTGGTTAGTTACTGTCACGTCTGTCCGTTATTGTCGCGGCGCGCTTAACTCCAGATCAGCAGCACTGACAGATCACTGTTGACAATTTTGAGACTGTGATAAACGAGGACGGTATGAGTGGTTTTGATGATTAATGTACCTATACATACGTACTGCCAAACATATTCGGATTTTTTGACGATTCCTTCCTTCCCTGGTTGGTTCCGTTAGTTTTATAAATTGTTGTAAAGTTACAAGCAGGGGCTGTGTTTATATATATCGGTGTTGACTGCTAAGCATTGCATTCATGAACCGTAATGGAAAATCAAACCCTGGACCCAAAAAAACGAAGCAACGGAGA
>BRZM01001209.1:0-35187 GCA_033238685.1 Lates japonicus | reverse complement strand
CACATGCATTAGCTCACATCAAAGAGATACCTGTAAAATTTGAGTATCATGTGCAGGTTAAAAGGGCTGAACACAAGCCCACTTAATACACATAAACAAATATTAGTTTATGCTATTCATGGAAATCAAATGCCGCCATGTTGGCACTTCGACTGGACATGAACTCCGTCTAAAAGAGTAAAAGAAAAAATCTTTTATCAACACATGTCAAAAAAGAGCATTATTATTAATCTCTTGTTAGAGGTCACTGCATTCAGTTTTCGTATTTTCACGAAGTTCCTCTTTGTTATAAACACTGCATCGCATAGACGAGACACATGCACCACACGCTCAGGAAGTGAAAGATAAATGTTGTTAATAATGCATCTTCAGCTGGAAGTGTTGAAGTGAGTCAGTGTTTGCAGGTTCAAATGTGTTGATGGTTTATCTCACTTAAGTGTGCTATTCAATCACAGTTCGATAGTTCTATTGAAATGCTGCTCAATATTTGATGAAGCCAATTTTAGATCTCGGTAAGCACTCATCGTATTAAGCTGCGCAATCTGTGTGAGATTCTCTCTGTCATTATAAATATAAGAGTTGGACTGCTCCATTTTCACTTTATATCATTTGCCATGTGACAATGCATTTCGTGTATTTCAAGTATTAGAGCCTTTTGATTTGAAAATTGCTTGATACAGCTGAACTGGACATCAGGTTCACTTAAATTTATCAGTTTGGAAATCCTCCTCTCATCACCTGAAAAATTTGGCCGTAGGTTGACTCCATCGGCAGGCTTGAGTGAGATCCAAATAGTGGCACAAATCAAGGAAAGCCATTTTTTTTAAGAGCTCGAAGGAAGATATTTCAAATCCTGCAGACGACAAATCTGGGTTTATGACGATGAGGTTGAGTCGCAGTATAATCCATTTGACCCCCAAATATTCTGTGGAGATGCTTTTCATACTCTACCCATAGTTACGCTTGAAAGTTGACAAGCTGACAGCTTACATTTATAGGCTTGTTGTTGAACAGAGAGAGTTGTCACTTGTTATTAAAAAGTACAAAAAGGCCTATGGTCGTAGATCTGTGTTTATTTGTCACATATACAAGATTCTCGCGACAGTAGAGATAGTTTATCTTCAACTTTGACTTTCCTTGGCTGATGTGTATTATGATGTATAGTTGTACCCAGTACTGTATATAGACAGAGTTTGCACTGATCAGTACATCTGGTTGAGATCCAATAATTCAATCAGTTATGTTCTTTTGTTGCTCCTAGATCACAAATACTGTTCTGATTTGATGCAATAAAGAGAATAGAATTGTACAGAAGTTGATATAATTGCTATAACATGAGAGATAATTCAGTGTTTGCGTTGCCTTAATATTATTTCTCATTTGATCCGGGGATATTTAATTACTGCCCTTGCTTAGGAAGTCTTCCTGCCCTCCGCTTTTAAAACACAGGACTTTAGAGGTGCTTCAAAGGAGTATATTGATAGCCGGTCTGTGATCATGCTGTCGCCGATCTTAAAAAGAAAGATATGTGTGTGTGTATTGTACAACAGACACATCTGTCGCAGCCTCTGTCTCCCCTCACATTGCTTTCTTATAACTGATTTGCTACTGTAAATTATGTTCAGTAGCAAACCATGTACAGGAAGTGATAAGACAGAGTGAAGGTGAGGTGGGTGGCTGTACAGCTGCATGACTCCAGGCCCGTGTTTGTCTCCTATCTCACTTTTGTATTTCACATTTCTACTACCATGGATAACCATCTTCCTCAGATTAGCTGCCTAACCTTAATCAGTATAAGTTGTAGCTACATTTGTTAACCGTGTTTTCTGACCTCAACCAAAAGTCACCTAAACATAGCCTCAATCATGCTTTGACACAGCGACGATGACATTACATTTTCTCCGCAGAAAAGCAAAATAGTTATGTATGAGTGTTATTCTCAGAAACAGCGGTCCTTTGAGTGAGCCTGTCACCAGAGAGAGTATAACTAGCAAAGAGTATCAAGGTCTTGATAGCTCCATGTGATGGGGAGTTACCGTTGCTGCACTCTGCATCTCTCCCAAATTAATATAACAACATATTTTTCTTTCTACCCAGCAAACTTAACCTCCCATCTGTCTCTTTTTAAATGCCTAATTTTATCATATTGCATCTTGCAGCACAAGACTATATTTACCTTCCTTCATTGTGCAGGTACTCAGGTTGGTGACATGGCACCCCCACCACCACCACCACCTCTGGCCTCTGATTTTCATTCCTCCTCTACATCTGTTACCTCTCTGCATCCTGCTATTGGGATTTGCCCACACTGGCTCACGACTAGAGTAAGGCAAAAGAGAAGTGGGTGGGGGTGACAAAGGCTCCTTTTTTTTTTTTTGCTTCCTCCACATGTCCTCTCCCTCCTTCCAGTGCCTCTAGTTTCTCTCTCTCCCTCGCACTCTGTTGTCAGCTGGATCACAGGGAGATAGTGCTAATTGATTTGTTAAAAGGCAATTTGTTTCATATGGCATTTTTAAGGGCTTACAAGCGACAAGACAGAATAATCCAAAGTTTTATTTTCTCCGAATGAGGAGGGCGTACGTTGCAGCAGCTCCTCCCCTCCTTGAAAACCCTACCTACACCTGCAGGTGTGTGCATGGTAGCAGAGATTGTGGGAGTTGATTGTATGAATAATTATTTTGTTTGAGTAGCCAGACTATTGCCATGATTTCCCTTTACAGCACAGTGGTTTGCCTATCTGTTTATTTATTTAAAGTTATATATATATCAGGAGCTCCATATATGAGTTGTCAACATAATCAATCAGAATAAATTATAGCACCTATTGACACCCCCTGAAAATGACCAGGGTAAGGTTCAAAGTATAGGAATGAAGGTATGTTTATGTAATGCTGTATGCTCTTACGTTTTTGTTGAGAAACCTATTCTCATATCTGCATTACTCTGTTTCATCTATCTATCTTGTGTCTGTTCAGACTCTGCATTCTCCTCTGCTGTGGAGAATGATCAATATTTCAGTGAAGGGTTATTTCATTCCAGGCCTGTTTATTCGGGCTGTTCACATCAAGGTTACAGATGTAGCTGCCCTTGGTGTTGCCATTCTTGCAGGAAGCATGTGCATACATGCAGAGTAGTGACATACTGTATATGTACGGACACACACACTCTAATATACAACCCCAGACCCATTTTTACCACCTCAGCTAACACAGCTGGGTCAGCAAACTTCAACCCCCGGGTCAGTCCAGCTGCCCCATGCTCATTTATGATGCAGCCTATGTGGCAGGCACCAGAGTTAGTACGCCCATCGTCCACACACACACACATACGCACAGTCACACAGACAAATTCCACACCACAGGAAAGCATTCATTCTGTCCCGTTGGTGACTTCCAGCAGTGAGGCTGTGTCCGTCATTGTTCTCCTCAAAGCTTGCCGCCTGCTGCAACATAGCCATCCTGATCAGTCACTGCTAATAGAAAAATTCAATCACCAGCCCATCACACATGGCTTAGCCCCTACCCCACTATCTGGCAAAATGAAGAAGTAAAGAGGAAACGGAAAACAAAATAGACTTATACATATTCACATGCCAGTCAGGTTTTGCAGTCCTCAACGAAAAAGAGGATAGATCTTGGACCCATTCCTTCGAATTATATGTATCCAAGTTGGCTACATACTAGCAAGTATGTAGATGGAGACAGTTGTTTTGTTAGAGAAACACATTTACTCGATGTTTTATGCCTGCCTTGTTGTGGTTGTACTGGGGCTCTTCCGCCTAACGATCTGCATCAGATTAGGAAGATAAATCATTAAACACAGCAGTTTGTCACATGCTCAAATTGACTCTTAGCCATGCAATGAAGTGTAAACAATCTATTTTTTAACACTACCTCTTATACTCCCTAACTCAAACTCTTTCCTTTGCTATCATAATTTTTATCTCCTGTCTATCTCCAATTTCTTATGTATTCTCCTCTGCTCTTCTCCACCCTTCCTCCCCTTTCCTCTCATTATTAATTGATATTACCTCACTTTTATTAGAGCCTATTTTGCACTGGTAGAAGATCTCAGACTCATTTTCCATTGTGTTTCATCGCTTATAACCCCTACTGTCACCCATAAACCTACTTCAGTTTCATCTTATGATCTCCATTTTCTCGCCTTTTTTTGGACTGTAACCAAACCTAGCCTTTCACTAGCTTGTAGCTGAGCTGAACAGCAAAAATCATCAATCATTGTGTGCTTATTGTTGTGACGAGGTGGGGTAGACTCTGTACTTTTCAGATTTAAACCTCTCGTCATCATCTATTACCAGTGCTGGAGACATTTTTCTTAGTATCACAAAGAAGGAGTATGCAGGAACATAGACAAATTTATTTTTAGCAAAGGACCATACAAAAGCTTCACTTACTGGATTTTCTCAAAGTCTTTTTCTCTATGTCAGAGTGTGGGCAGCAGACTCTCAGCACAAGCCAATGAACCACTTAAAAAAAGAAAAGACTTGCTTTCAGATATCGCTTGCTGCTGCTGGTTAGAATATTAACCAGGGTTTTCACATTCCCCAGACGCACTGTGGTGCACCATCATGTTTTACACTGTCATTTAGAATTGATAGCCAAACACTTGAGATGCTGAATGGCCTGGGGGCCAAATTGAGGCACAAAAGCAAACATGAGAGGTAAATAGTTATCAATAAATAGATTTCTAACAGCAGATATCTCTTGGAGAGGAGGAGAAATAGCATGGTGAGAGGAGGACAGGGATGAGTGGCTGCCCGTTGTCAATGAGCTCCTGTACTGAATGGAGTAATTTGCCTTCCCCAATACATGTCAGTTTTCCCTATACATATAAGCAAGAAAACTTCAGCTCCATAAGACCAACGGAGCATCATTTAGCCGAGTTGTTAAAAGATTTTGAGATGGCCAATATAGCTCAAGTTGTGGTCTCACTAACTGCACTGCAGCTGACGGGGAATAGTGCTCTTGTGATGGCAAGTGCTCTTATGATGCTATGGAGCACTGCAGACAGATGATAGTAGTTTGGAGCTCATCACTTGGCTGTGAGACCAATTCAGTAAGAAATTTCAAGTTGATTCAAGAACAGTGGAGCTTTTCATTCCATATTTAAGTCAATCAGAGCTTTGCCTTATGAGACAAAAGAAACTTTATACACTTACTTATCATTTTTAATGTTCTTTGTGGGGTGCTTGCGTATAAACATGATTTTGAACATCCTCTACAGAAAATGACACATTACCTCAGCTGTAAAACATGGTTAACATGGTTTTCATATGCCTTGCATCTGTGATTGATGTTAACTTTACTACCAGCCCAAATCCCATATTAGAGGTAGTCTATTTGGATTTCTGTTATTAGAGGTTTATAACAATTTATGCACAATTTGGGGTCAGTTAGACCCCAGAGAGTTCGAAGGGGGGGAGTTAGACCTCTCATTAATGAAGTGCTCATGTGACTCATTGGCAAAGAAAAGGAATATATATTTATTCATGCATAACCTATGTAAGCCACAAAACATGAAATATTTCTTTGTTTGGTGTAATAACCATTCTTTTTGATATGTGTGTGTGTGTATGTGTGTGCGTGTGTGTGTTTCCCTTCATTAGTGTGCAAACCCAGCTGTGACAAAGGCAAGGGTTGCCACTTCAGTGCTTTTCTACATATTGAGTTTTTATAAGGTTAGAAGAAAATATATATTTTAAGAAGAAACTGTAGATTTGGCTGTTGCCAAAACACAAGATTAATATGCTTTTTACATGGTGCATTGCATTTATCATAGGTCATTGAGATCGACTGAGAATCCCAGATTAACACTGACACATATTTAGATGAAACTATTCAACATTTTGCTACCTGACAGGTAAATGTGATATGGACCTGTGTCTTAGGCATGTTAACTGGGGTGTGGAGAACAACCTGATGAACGCATCCCCTTTTAAACTGCAAATCCAATTCTAATCAGAAGAATTATTGACTCCGGCAAACAAACACATGAAGTGAATTAGCTGGCTGACGGGGCGAAGTCAAGTACATCCGCCAGACAATAATTATTGGATTAACAATGGATTCCAATGTGTCTTCTAGTGTGATCACTAAAAAGGTTAACTGAAGCCACTCTGAAATGCAGAGGCTTAATAGCACTGTAGGATGCTATCCCCCATTTAACTGTGCAAAAATCAACTTATTAATGTGGAGAACATCATTATCAGGATTCACACTGCATTATAATGGTTTCCTGAACAAAACATTTGCATTTAAATATTGCTCTGTTATCGCTAAAATTTACATTCAAGCAGAGCTGTGCTTCTTTGTATAGGCAAAGAAACTACCTCTTTATGAGAAGCAAACTTTATATTTTTATTTTTTCCCATTCTTTTGATGGTGAACACAACCTAAAAAGCAAGTCTCTGATCGTTTATGCTCTGTGGCTGCCCACAATATTCTGACTGTGCCCTAGGGACACTCAACTCCATCAAACAGGAGAAACAAACAGAATCAGCAGCAGTGAGTGTCTGCTCCTGCTGTGTAGTAGAGTATGTCCTCGGCTAGTGCAGCTAAAGATTTGAAGTGTGTGCGGGTATGAGTCTGTGTGAAGTGAAAAGTGATGAATGAGAATTGATGCTCATTAGTTTTTCCTGACAGTAACATTGGAGAGTTACACCTATAACAGATTTCTGACAGAAAACAACATTACTGCTTTTGTGGGGTGACCGGCTTTGAAAGAAAAAAAGACAGCGCTCAGTCAAAGTGTATTCTCTGACAGTTGACAGACAGTCTGAGATAGCCTCAGTGTTTGTGTGTATTGGGTTAGATGAGTAAAAAAGGGATCAAAGTGCTATGTGGTTTCACTGGCAGAGAGAAACGCACTTTACCCATCATGCTTGGTGCTCCTGGAGTCTTCCCAGCTCTTTACATCCCCTGTTGTTACTGAAGCGTCCGACACACATGCATGCATTGACTGTGGCCAGAATATTGGCCCTGACTGTGCTGAGCTGGAGTGTTTTGTTGCTTTGCAGACAGACAAACAGGCTGAGCTCCTCTGGTGCGCCCTTCCACCAGACCAAAGCAGACTAGCCAAGCCCAGCCGGCTGCTGCAGCTTGTCTCTGCTTGTTTGGACCAGCTCAGAAACTGGCTGTGCTACATCTGGCGGTGACCCAGCTCCGGAGCCACCTTGCCTTCACAGGCAAAGCCCTAAAAGATTGATGAGCACCCAGAGCGCACAGCGGTTTCGCAGGTGCAGGGGACCAGCTAATGGAACTTCTGGACGCATCCTGACCGGACCTGTCACACCCTTACTCAACAAAAAAACGGCTCTAATATCATTCAGTCTTTTAATTTTTCCTCCTCCAGTCAAGCTGCTGCAGGATGTAATGCCCTACCTTGTCAGCATGTGTTTCGGAATGATTATTCCAACTTCGATCCACAGTTTCCCCTGTGTCCTCTTTCGAGATTTCAACAGACTTGAACTTTGATTAACCTTAATTCAACTACAGACGGTCACAGCAGAGCCTGTGTGAGTGTGTGTCAGTCGGCTTGAATAAATTAATTTAATAAAATCTGTTAGAGAACTCTCAGCTTAATGGTTGACACAGGGAATAAACAAGGCTGAATGGGCCATTTACAGCTTTATATGGGTGCATCTTGTTTACAAGACATTCAATCAATTTGACACATATTTGAAAGGGTTTGAGTGTCCCTCTTATTTTAATGGGTAATTGAATTCAAATGCAGGCGATTTTTCATCATTTGCAAGCGGGAAGAAACTATTCAAAAAAAGAAGAACCAACTGTCCTCCTTTTTCTTTTGGAACAGCTACTTTAGATATTTTTGCATGGTTCAGTATGATGTCCAGTAGAATAAAAGAGGAGCACATTTTCCTGCCTTTCAGATGATAGTATAATTGCTCTACATTAAAAAAAAAAGAAAAAAAAAGAAAAGAAGAAGCAACACCACCTTGAAATAATGGAAAAAGCAAGCCGTATTTTACACTGTTGCTGACTCGAAGAGGAATGGATAATGTGGGTCAATTTTTTTTTCTACCAGACCAGATTGAGTAGAGAGCCAACCACCCATGCAGAGCAGAGCGCAATGTGTATGCAAAGCTCGCTTTAATGAATTTCAGTCTGCCACCCTGTACCCTCTATCCACCCACCCACCTTTAAAATGTACCCAAAATGGTTAAAGGAAGTGTTACTGTGAAAAAAAAAATCACAAGGCTGCCAGATACAGCAGTGATTTTGATGAATTTCCTCATCAAAGACTCGTCACGCCATATGGCAGATCTCTATTTTGCATCTGACCTTCTCCTGTTAAATACCTTGTTTCATAGCAGCAAGGTAAGCAGATAACGGCCTTCAGCTGCTCTGCTGGGGCAAGAAAGCTCTTATAAACTGCTGTTTTATCAAACTCCTTCTACAGAGCACAACAAAGCTCAAAGAAAAGCAGCAAAACAGAACCTTAAACCAAAAGCAAAATGGTTGACTAAGCCAAACCATTATGCATCCTTGCTTGGTGGCGTGTGCTACTGATGTTCCTTGCTGTAAGCTATTAACCATTGTGATTACAACTGTAGCGACACAGGGATTGGAATGAGATGCACATTCAAACAGTAGTTGGGAGTAAGTTATTAAAAGCTGCAGCAGGAAATTGGGATCTTTTGATTGTCTCAGAGCTGATTCCCGTCTGGTGTATTGGTCATTGCTGAGCACTTTGTAATTCAAGATGTAATCTTTTTCCATTAGAATAAATCATACCCTGGAGACACCCAGCTAGGAGAAGATCATTTTCCCAATTGAGAAAAAAAAAACCAAAAAAAAAAAACATACATTAAAATTTCCATCGTTCTAACTCCAGTTGCTTAATTTTCCATAACAATATCTTCTCCCTTTATCACGGAGATTGAGGGTAATGAATGTGGCAGATTGGTAAATTGATGCAGGGAAGTTCACATGGGCAAACTCTGCCCCGATGAAGGATTCCAGGGTCAAATAACTGTGGAGTGCTGCTATGTGCAAGAAGCTCTTTTCCCTCAGCTCTTAATGAAACATGGTACTGGTAATTATTTGATATGAGATCAGGCGCCTGCAATCACTCCCCACCCCCCCATGAAGGTACCCCAGGCGCCACATAACCTACACAGTGAAAGTAGGGACCGTGGCTGGACTGGACAGGCTGCGTGTGCATGGGCGGCTTTGGAGAAGTGGTGTTTACTAGAGTGGGCTTTGAGAAGAGGGATTAGCCCTCTTCCTATTTAAGCAGTGGGCAGTGGGCTCTGGCTCTGCTGCTGGAGCAGCCAACACTCCACTCAGCCAGATAAGGCAGGCAGAAATGGCTCCTGAAGCAGCTCACATCATATGCTAACACACACTGGGATATATACGCTTATAAACATGCACATATAGGCAGGAAATGCAAGTGCAGACATGCACATATAGATACATATAAGCACTAATGATTTTTTTTTAATACTTAAGGGGTGATTCTTTCTCAAAAAGTAGTGTAAGTCTTATTGTTTCCTATCACTTTTCAAGCTTAAATACCTAAATTTTGCAGCAGATTTAAATGCGATGCCTGGATACACAAGGAATAATGACGGCACAAACATAGAAACTCATAAACGTGAATTAAATGGCTTACTTGTGGGTGGGATTAGGGACAACAAGGGGAGTCATAAATGAAGTAAGAATAAACGGATAAAAAGGAGATGAAAGAAGAAAAAAGTGGGCGCCAGACGTGCAGAGAGGCAGAAACAGGTTCCCACAGGTAATGTGAGAACCAAGAGGGAGGTTGTGAGAGGTATGATGCAAGGGATTGGATCTTTCAAGCGGTGTCGACAGCTACCCAAGGGACAACTCCCTCTTTCGCTCCCCCCTCTGCTCACTCCCCTATCAGGGGCAGGAGGTACAGGCACTGGATTGAATTGTAAAGGGCATGGGATCGAGAGACAGGTGTGGAAATAGGAGGAGCAAAAGGCAGAGTGGGGGAAGAGATGAGGCAGAAATGGTACCGTTCCCCACACTCTAGCGAATGAAATGAAGTAAAGTGTCTTTATTGCCGCGTGTGCGATTTAGGTACTTTCGTTAGTGCGTGCCTGCATGTACATGTGTGCATTCTTGTTTATGAGCAGGACTCAAGAGACTATTGTGGGTGTTGTTGAGAGGACCCATCTATTGAATCACTCATGGTTCTTTTCAGGAATTGACACTCAGGCAGGCAACTCCGTGAGAGAGGGAAAGTAGAATGAGTGAAAAGTAGAATGATATCCATCAATGATAATATAAACGGCTGGAGGTGATGCTGGGACCAGGGAGTATTCAGCCTCTTCTCCCCTGACAGTCAGCTCAAGGGAACTCTGTGTTGCTAACGTAGCAGATGTTATGCCCTTACAATAATGAAATGACAACAGTGGAGTTAAACCAGCTGCTCAATGATTAAGATAAGAAGGGAAGATGAAAACCAAGTTAATACCACAACTTCTGGAGCTATGGATTGTTGTTTCTATTTTTTAAGGCTGGACCAAGTAGACTCATTTTATAACCTAAAACACATAGTTTAGTTTAAAATATTCCATTGAAGGGATTATAATTATCTATTAACATATAACAAGAATAACATTATCTCCTATAAAGTAAACCAGAAATTGCTAACTAGCTCTATCTGACCCCATTTTAAAGAAATCAGGCTATGTGACAATCAGGATCATTATGTCAACTGTTGTTCCATTGTAATTAAATGATGCTGGACATACTCACATCTCATGTGCTTGATGCATGTATCATGTACAGGCATAAATTTTGAATACCAACAATGAATTATTCATTGACCTAATTACAATATGACTCATTTTACGTAAATGTGGAGTATATGTGATGATATTCAAAGAAAAGAATAGCTATGAATCATGTGGATCACCCTGTGAACACACATCAATCAAAAATTACCTTGTTCAATAAATAGTTAGTAATTGAATTTAAAAGAAAGTTGGTTATTTGCAGGCAGACCTTATTACATTTATAAAAAAAAAAAAAGGTTCTGCTGATTAACTGTGAAATCCCATATGTTTTGGGACCATATCAGTTTTACATGTTGTAGCCTAACTTTAAAAAAACTGAACATACTTTTGCATCACTGTTCACCATTTCCTGGAGTCTGTGCTTTTAGTTGATTCCACAGTACCGTCCAGGCAACCCACTACATGTAGCTCATTGGGTCTTATGTCACAGTAAACAACGATACCCTTTTGTGTGCCAAGGTACAATGAATGGGTGGCATGGCAGTGGAGTGAAGTAAACACTGGTGCCCAACAACAAGAATACTCTGCATGGGTTATAGCCTCCTACTAATTAGTTCCCTCCCACAGTCCAAAGACATACAGGTTAGGTTACGGCTCTGCGATAGACTGGCTACCTGTCCGGATACCCACCTCTCACCATTGTCAATAGGACTGGTTTCCAGCCCATGTGACCCTCAAAGAATGGATGAGTACAATCCTTCAAACTAACCTGACAAAATATGTTTTTAAGTACCCTCCAGAACAACACATATAAGCTGATCTCAGTTTTTGCTTAGAATTAAGGAAAGACCTGAATTTTGTTAATATAACCACTCTCGTAAGGTCAAGTTGACAGAAACAATGTTTACTGTCAGTTGGACATGGAAGCAAACAGCAATCACCTGTGGCGAAGTCGACATTTTGTTGACCCATCCAGCTACTCGGCCTCCTCCTCTATGAACTCTGTGGTTCCCATAACAACATCACACTATTTCCTCCACATTACTCCTCACAGATCAAGTCATAACTGCACTACATATTCTTACATTTCCTAAAACAACCAGTGACTTTCAACAAAAGCGATTTATGTTTTTCTTTGGAGGACAGTATCTGGTGTACAGTCACATGTCCCTGCAGGTGCATACAAGAATTATAAACCCTCAGTTCTCTCGACATCTGAAATTTCATAGTGTGCTGCTCATCAACCACTCCTCTTAGTATATAAAAAATTTAAAAAATTCATAGCATCCTGTCGGTGTTAGCTTTCTGTTTTTGTCTTCTAGATTAGATTGACTGAAACAGCCTCATCAATCTTTGTCAGAAAACTCAATGTAAGTTTCTTTAAATGCAGTGTTGAAGTTGGTCCCTGCGCTGGCTACGGTCACATTATAAAATGTAACTTTAAGAAAAAGAAAATAAAGTGAGTTGCACACTGTGAATAGCTGAAAGACCATGATGGATCCCAAATATCAAGTCTATTTCAAGCTGATTCAATAACCTCTAAGAAATACACTGAATTGCTGCCTGGAAGGAGAAATCAGTCCTAAAACTTATAATTGTTGAAATAGTTCACTGTAATATAAGAAGCTTCACTCTGTCACTTTACAAAGAAGTTTTGATGGAGCAGTTACCATAATGGGCTGTGCTCTCTTAATCTCTTGCCTCACCCAGCTACCATCTTACACACATCTGGTGAGGCAGATGAGAAACTACTCACCTCAGGCTCATCATTAGCATAAACATGGGGATTGGCTCATTTGATCCAGATTCCCCCTCTCTCCACTACGTTTCCACCCTCTTTCCCAACATTGCTAACACCTACCCCTCTGTCTGTCTCTACTAGCTGTGGCAGCAGCGGGCAAAGGTTCTATTTTCAGAGGAATGCCTGAAGTGTCATCAGAAAATAATGGCAGGAACATTTAATAATGTGGGGGAGGATGGCTAAACGCTTAGAGAGGCAGGGGCTAACATAAACCAATCATGAGGTCTGATGTAGTAAATACTACGATAAGGAGATGTGTAGATTGTGTTCCACAGGGCTAGTGTCTTCCACTATTGTTATACACTTTCATGGGATGAGTGTGGGGAGGGAATAGGAGTGGTGGAGGGTCTGATGATTTCTGACAAACAGTCTAAAACAAGGTATATTTCCTGTGGAGAGACACCGTGTGTGTGTTTGTGTGTATGTGTATGTCGGGCTTGTGTCCCCTGTATGCTTGCTCATTTATTGATCAATAACCTTGGACCCTATTGCCCCACAGCACTGTCAGATCAAGTGACATTCTCACCCAGGCAGCCCTCAGTGCTGATTGAATGTCAGTGTCGAGGTCGTGCAGTGCTGTGTTTCTACTTGACTTACAGGGCAGCATATCTTGGAAGTGTTACATATTTTAATTTCCACTGCCTGCTCATGCACACTAATTCACACCACTGGGCAGGAAGCACTTCAGCAGAGCCCACAAGACTGCAGCCTTCTTGAATAAAAGTAAGAGGGGAGACTGAAAGCAGCTTGATGGATAGACACACATGTGATCTTGTTGAGCATTGTGACAGATGAGCCTGATGAAATCGTTTCTCTTTGGATTACACAAATCACTTGCGTGTTTGATTACAGAGTTCTGGGTTAAACCATGCCTGTACTCCTTGTTATGGACATATTTTTGTATTTCTGTTTGCACTTAACTGATTTATGGACTACTCGGCTTAAATAAAACATGTCACTGTTCATCAATGACTTTCCAGTCTTGTTTATTTTATTGGACTTAATGGGCTTGCTTGGAAGCCTAGCCTCACTGCTAGGTGAGCGAGAGGCCTACATGTTGAAAAGTAGTTTTATTGCTAAGTTGCCAGGAGCCTTCATTTCCTGGACATCTCATTTCTTATATCTATCAAACGACCGTTTCATTTATATCATCTTTGAGAAACGATCAAGTAGAAAGAAATTAACAAAACTGCTAGCCTGTTAGCTTCCTATCTGCTGATTTGCTAGGTGCGAAATCTATCGTACTATAGCATTTTCGTTAAAGTGTGAGTGATTTGTAGTCACTTGAATGAGCAGATTATCTCCATCTGTCTCACATGAGGCTTGTACCGAACATGCAGTTACTGAACATTTTAGATTTGCGGCGAACAGATTTTCTAAGAAACAGTTTAGAATCGTTTAGCCACTTGTAACTCACCTAGTAAATTTCAGCGGCAAATTAAATGCATATGTCATCCCTATGATGAAACTTTAGTAAATGGTGAAATTACCTCCAAAACTAGCTGTTTAACCTATTTTCACAGTTAGCAGCAACTTTTGTATTCTCAGTCAACATACATCCTTGGGAATCAAAAAGTGTTCGACGTTGTTATCACACACGCGAAGAACCAATACCCTATCTCAATTTGAGCCCCAACAACCTTATCAGAACAATCGATTGAATGTCAGAGGTGTTTTCTATTTGTATTGATGTGACCCAATTCTGGCCAACTCCCACTTAGAGGTATGCATTTATAAATAACATATACTGTATATATAAATAACATAAATAATGAGATAGCAAATGAAATTACTGTGGATTACGGGAATAATCACGAAACTGGTGATCATTGCAACATTAACTGTATATGTGTCTGTGGGACCCAGTATTGTAAAGGGTAAAGCTGCCCCATAGGAGCCTATTTGTGGTTTGCTTGACTCTAAATGAAAGCCCCAGCAGTTCTTACCATCTCTCTCTCTCTCTCTGATTCAGTTTGATTCACACCTCCTACTCAATCAAAACCACTAATGAACTTGACTCCCCCACTTGAACTTCGCCAAGCCCTTTATCCTCTCAAATGGGCTTTAGCACACAATAGCTGGATGTAGCTGTCATTTGTTCACACTACAAATGACTAGGACCAAGAACTTAGACATTATGGACATTTTGGGTTAGTTCCAATATAGCTGCGGCATTATTACTATACGTAATCGGATAACCTCTAAAACAGTAGTTTTACTGCTGGGTGTTGCTTCATCTCTATTAATTTTACTTTCATTAGTACTCCACTGGAATGTGTAATCTTTTCACTGTCCCTGTGCAATGTCGGCTTCCAGGCTTTTTAGCTGCAGTTCCTATAGGGGTCCTTCCAATAGCTAAGGCCTTTCTGGTTTTAATTCTGTTTGGATGAGCAATGTTATTAGTGCATCTCAGTTCTGTGTCAGGCTGATGGGGTGAAGGGACTGCAAAACCCCGATGGAGCGGTTGCGATAAGGGTGATTAGCCAAGCTGCTATTTAATTCTAATATCTCACAGATGCATGTGCACACACACACACCCACCCACACACACACACTTTCTGCATACACAGAAGGCTGGTAACATAGCTCCAGCTTCATGTGTGTCACACTGGTAGGTTTTAATGGAAAAACACAAGACAGCAGATAAGAGTTAGCCCCCTGAATTTTCACCAAGGACAAGATTGTAAATTGTTTTATATTCAGAGGAAATGGTGGCTATACTGCCTATGAGACAGTGTGTGTGTTTGTGTGTGTGTGTGTGTGTGTGTGTAATTTATTTTTACTGACAGTATCCACTACCAGACCTTGGAGGACATCAGCACACATACTGTACACGGTTTTGAGGTGCCCTTGCAGCGGTAATGTTGGGCACTATAAGTGGCAGGGACAAACCAGCAACTGTTCCAGTCAGACTTCCCACCCAAGGAGCCGATCTGCCACACAGACTGTGCTGAGTAAAGCTGACATAAAGAAAAACAGTGGATTTTTAGATGGAAACAGCCTTTGGTGTTTTATTCCCCTTTATCAGTAGGATGTTTATTTTCATGGATGGCTGCAGAAGAGGTCACAATCACACAGAGAGACGAAGAGCGAATGGATGACTGGAAAGACTGAGTTTGTTGTGCTGTGTGTTATATTGTCAGGCAGGCCATTTAAATATTAGGATTTACCTTGATAAAGACAGCCTACGGGGAGGAATTAATGGAGTGCGTAAGAACACAAACGCAACAACTGAATATACAAACATAACGTGAAATGCAATTAATGCTATTAGCTGGACTTCCCCATAGGAGAGGCGATAAAGCTGAGCACTTACGGGTGTGTCAACAGATGGCGTCAACAGAAATGGGGAAGAGATACATTTGTTTAGGGACCCAGTCTTGGATGACTACACAAACACTATATGCAAGCCCATGCCTCTGAACTGAGTCCTTATGTATTTTATCACAGCTTTGTTGATAGAATCAAACAAGATGAACATGTGCTTAAAAAAATACAATCATAAGGTTGTTTGAATTCACACAAGATGAGAACAGCCTGCAGATTGCAGTGCAGGTAGAGAGTGATAGCACTGAAGGACATATGTTCTGTTTGCTCTGATAAAAGACAACAGCACAAAGAGTGGTTACTATCTACATTTTCATGCATTGTACCTTGGTGAGGCAGAGTTACTAGAGTCCACTTCTTCATAAATCACAATTCCTCGCATTCAGTTACAAACAATTTAGATTGCAGTATGTCTTGCCTGCTTAAAGTCCTTTTTTTCATTTGTCCTTTGTTTACCTGTAACTTCAGTGTAATTTTGCTTTTCCTCTTTGCTCTCTGTGCCTTCTTTGTCTCCTGTGTGATTATAGCAGGAGAATCTTTTCTTGTGTACAAAGGCTGTTTCAAACACAAATGTGCAGAACCAATGAGAAAATGTCCCTGAGTACTAGTATCTACATGGATCTCTTGTTCTGTATTGATCTTTATTTAGCAACAAATAGCCCCTGTGGCTGTAAAGAGGTATGGTGAGGACTGTGGAAAACTGCCCATTCGTCACTGTTGGCTGATATAAAGCAACAACTAATTTCATTCTGTGCAGGTAAAGCGGCAGACCCAGCTTGGTGTTGAATGGCAACAAATAATTGTGTGAGCTCTGGCTTTTACGGTGGTGAATCAAAGCTAGAAAATGACCCACCATCACTTCATCTGAAGCCAGTCATGCACATTAACAGGTTGGGATATGTTTATTCTAGTACCATGACTGAAACGCTGGCTCCTGTCCATGCAGCTAGCAGAGTTTAAGTGCTGCTGAAATGAACTGTAAGAAAAAGTAAAGTCGAACATTTCCACAATGTTAGCTGTGAGTAATGATCTTTCAAGCTTGTTCAAGGATCTCATAAAAATAACCTGTCCCAATGCTGTAACACACAGTGCAGATAAGTGCATTACCCAAAGCTAACAGATTACTGTACACACAGAGACATGCCAGGTGAGTTAGCATAAGCTGGGTTTTGAACATAGCAAGCACATAGCTCTTGACCCAGGCAGCCTATTGACCAGTGAGAAGAAAAGAAATGTGATTAGAAAGCTCTCCATTACCCAACCCTGCTCTTTGAGCAAAGGGTGATGGTGGTGGTGGTGGTGGGGGACTCTGTTAAATCTTCCAGCATGGGTGAAGAAAAAGCCCCTGTCAAATCCTCCGATATAGGCTGAGCTTGCACCTAGAGGGAAGTGCAGGAATGATGAATGTTTTAGAAGCTAGAGCGCTCCAGGAACTGGGATTTTACAGGCCATCAGCACTGGGTTGAATTGGACCAGACAGTCGCCAGGGAGACACCAATCTCGGGAGAAGGAAATGTAGGCTGCACACAGAACAAGAGATGCAAGGCTCAGCTTGCACCATGGTTGCCTTGCCAGTCTCAAGAGGTTTGTCAAAGCTGAGAGTTGAGGCAATTATTAATTATGTTTTTTTTTTTCTCTTGGAAGAAGAATTACGAAAAGTATGTTCGTATCAATATGTGACAGCAGAGAGGACTGTGGGTAACTTCATCTGAATTTGTCAGTTTTGTTTTCAGTTTCAAGGCACAATTAAAAAAACATGTAACTTACAGAGCAGCTGGAAGTGAAAAGATGTTAAGGTTTCATCGAATCTCAGCTTGTGCAATTGCCAATAGAGAGCACATTATTTTTGACTTTATTGTCCTTTTGTATATATAACAGTCGAGCCCTGGTAAAGCAATTACATGACTACAGTATATAACAAAGTAAATAGGACAACATATTTTTAGAAATACAAAACACCTCTGTGCTTGTGCAGTTTAATAGTAATCTGAAAAACTGATGCCGAGTCAAGCTGACTCTGCTGCTTCTGTAACCTATACCAAAAATGCGACGAATATAATCATCAGCTTTGTATGATACAAAGTGGCTCTGCTCTGAAAAGGCTCTCGTGAGAGAAGAAAGGGGAAGTAAAAAAAAAAGAAATGACCTTGAGCAAGTCCTTGGTGTTGGATTATATTTTCTTTTCCTCAGTGAAGTTTCTCCACCCTCACAATCTTCTTAAATTTTTCAGTGGAGACAAGATTACGGTTGCCACATGTCCACTGAGTATATGCACTGCTCAGTATTTCCGTCCATGCCCTCTTTTTTAAAATAATTTCGCAAGGTGTGGCTGGGCTAAGACATCCTCGTACCCTTAGGCCATTTTTTTTTCCAAGCCAGGAAGTGAAAACATATTGACTTGTTCATTCTGTTTACTCTCTCTTCCCTCTCACTCAGTTTTCCCCATGTTCTATTGTCTTGTCACATTTTGCCTCTCCATCTATCCGTCTCTCCCCTCCCTGCCTTCTACATTCCTCATTCACTCACTCCTTCACGCACAAAAAAACATGTCTTGACTCTCAGAAAATTGTGCCCATGTGCTAAAACTGACACCGTCCTCTAGTTCCTGCTGTTCTTTCACTCGGGTGATGAAATATTTAAACAACATTTCTGTTCCTATTTAATTGCGTGTCAACACACCCTCCACAAAGACTCTACCCAGTCTGTGGGGTCAGGAAGCGAGGCTGCAGTCTGTCTGGGGTCAGTGATGTTTTACAGTATCCAGCTGGGACTGGGGAAGGATGGATTAAGCGTGAGAATGTCGAATGTAGGCATGTCAGCTGCAACAACAACATAAGTAATTCATAGGTTATGTTCTAACCTATAGGGATAAAGTTGCCCTTCACATGCCCTTTTCCTTGAAAATCATTCCTTCACACACACAATAATAACATCACAGCAGGATATTTTGCATGTGGTGCATTGATTGGTGAGCAGGGAAGCCCATAGGGATGATACTCATCTGTTACAGTATATGTAGACTCAGTCAGGGGCTATGTAATGTCAACATCATTGCACATATGTGTGCTTGTTTGTGTATTTGTGGCTCTGAGGAACACGACACTGCCCAGCTGTGCTGCATCTTATTACCCCGGGTGATTCATCGATCAGTGATATGGCGATGTCTGCCTCAATGGTGACTGTCTAGACATGGCGATGTGGTGAGGCATACAGAGACAGACAGGATTAGAGACATAAGAAAATAAGCTCGTGGAACGTTGCAATGAAAGTGCTAAACAGCCACACAGCAAGAGCGCAATGCTTAAGCCGAGGGGGGCGATCATAGACGGTCAAAATGTACTGTTATTTAGTCAGGCTGACAGACTGGCACATGACTATGTAATTACTTATAGTCGCCTCAATTCCTCACCTCCTACCATGTGGCCCTTTTTCTCCTCACGCAACCTCCTGCTGCACTGGCAAAAGCCAAAGTGCTGGTGAGCCACGAAGCATGTAATCTCAACATACGATCAGAGTGCGTCAAGGAATGCTCTAGAGTGGTCTGATGTGCTGGATAGAAGGAAGTGAAAGGGAGAGGACAGGAGAGGAGAGGAAAAGAGTGGAAAAGAGAGGAGAGGAGAGGAATTGTTGTAATGTTGTTATTTGCCCATCAGGAACATTTCTGATGTGTGTGTAAGACATATGACCATGGATCTGTCTCACACTAGGGTCCTGGAGAGTAGTGGAGTTGTTTAAGACCCTTAAAAAAGCCCACCTGAGGACGAGCAGGATGCATCTCTGCAGACGTCAAATCATCACCAGCACACATCATTCTGAACCATAGGTCACCCTCTATCCGTTCCCATTACCCTCCTAGATTAGATTTCCATTTGATTTGATGGGAGCTTTTTTTTTTTTTTTTTTTTGAGTAGAGAAAGAGAGAGAGAGTGCCACTCTCCAGACACCAATTTAAAGAGGCAAAGCAAAGTAATCAATTCACAAACCGGAGACTGCAAACTGAATTACTGGGATGGTGAGCCTAGTGGTGGTAGGGATCAGCAATGAGAGCCAGTTTCACACCTATCCATATCAAAGGCTTTCAGGGCAGGAGAAGGAGCTGTGAGCTTCTGAATAGCAGTGAGGGATCACTGATGATTAAAGCTAACCTGGGCATAGCAAGAGAGCCATACAAGAGAACTGTGTGGAACTTGCGCTTACATTCCTGATTGATTTTCCAAGCTCCAGGCTTTGGAACATCCATCTTCTTCTTGGGTCCTTTAAAGGCGAAGTGAAATGAGATTTTGATGACTATCACTCTTGTCTTGACCAGTATAAAAGATGGGGGCTACGTTCTTTTCACTACCTTTTTAATGTTTATAATAAGTCACAGAGGAACTGTACTTCAAAACTGATTCCTTAAATATCGTTTTTTCTCTGCATTTTTTCCGTCTGAACTCTTGGTAGGTAGATGTTAATCTTTCTTAATCTTAATCTTTTACTTAATGCAAAGAAAGTAGTAATGCATGCAAATTCAACCTTTTATTTCCTTTTAATGTTTTCTTTTCTTCTGACCTTCTTGACAAAAATTGAGGCTGCAAATTTGATGAAGATGACAATGTACATGACTATAAAACACAAATACATATATATAATATATAATATTTACAAATAAGGACATATTTTATGGGCCATGTACTGTATTCATGTATATTCTTTGGTTTGCCGCAAAGTAATTCACAGAAAAAAATGTGTAAAGTACATTACTTATACTTGGGATCAGAGAGATCTAACTCCCTGTCTCAAATGCGTAATTTTCTGTTTCAGACTTTTAAAACATGTCATCAAAATCATGTTTAAGATCAATTTTTATTAAATTAGGAAAAGTCAATAAGCATCAAGCTTATGAAACAATGTGAAATAGGTTTTTTGAGCCATTAAAAAAAGGTTAGGGTTATGGTTAGGTTCAGCTGTAAGAATGCAAATGAGACACATTGTCTTGTTTGATATTTTTAAACTGCAACTGCATCTGACTTTTACTTATTTACTTGCACGCACTGAGTGTGACTGTATTAATCACCATTATGTCATCTGTTTGCAGTTGTTGTGCTCCATGAATCTGACAGATAGGATCATCTGCCCAGAATTATTTTACACAGGCACATATGTGTGCATATTAATGGGGCGTCATGTCTGCTGGAGGACCTCAAAGCACTTAATAGCCATTCCTCCCTTGCTCTCTCTCGCTCTCTTCGCTCCTCTTCCACTGGTGGCAGGCTACCCGTTGTGTTATGTAAATCATCTATGGTTTGACACTGCCAGCCATAAATCTTCATTAGTAGGTACAATAAGGGAAAGGAGCTATTTTCTGATTCTTTAGAACTGTTTTGTAATGTGGAGGGATAGGTCTGAAGTCACAGTGCAAGCACTAATCTACACCTTGCAACCAACTAAACAGTATTATTGATGGCTTTTACCCTAATTTGAATAAAAGTGAAACCCCACCCCCCCCATTCATTTCTCTCTGAGACATTGTTAGACACTCAGAGCTCATTAGCTACCAGTCTAGGTTAGGAAAACAGATTCAGAATAATTTCTCATTTTTCTCTCATTTCTCATTATGTAGCTCACTGGGCTTTAGAAGAGCTGTTTTGAGAAAGCACTGGATGCATTTACTTAGCTCTTAATAAGATAACAAGCATTGTCAAAGGTCCACTTATTGATTTTATTACAGCTTATTTAAGCACTCAGGATAAAATGCTGTAAAAATAGATCACATCTATATTTTATTTATTTGCAAAGAGAAAGAAATGCACTCTCTGACTGAATGTGACATCCATCACTGCATATTTTAAAAAGTCATAGCACATTCTGTCAAAAAAAAAAAAGAAAAAAAAAAGAGCTAGCCGTGCATTAAAAGTGTCTGGTGGATGCTTAAAAATAGGCACACTGAATCATCCCATTGACACTGTTGTCCCACCAAGCTAGACAGAGCCCAGATCGAGTGCAGACATTTTAAAATGCCAGCCTATCTCCCTTTCCATCTTCCAGAGTCCTCATTCAGTGTGTACAAGACGAAGTCCATTACCCACCGATACAGCCTGTGGATCATGTGGATGTGTACCCTATCACAGAAATTATTTCAAGGCTTCCATGATTCGAGAACTGACAATGTATTATGTCAGCACATTCCCTTCATACAGTATATCAGTGCATACTATTCTTCTAAGTTTCTCTCTATCTCTCTTGAAACATTTAAAAGTGGAGACACTGCAGAAATAGCACCGTGCCAAATGATGTTTATCGGCAGCAAGCGTTTCAGCTCATAATCCATAGGGCCATTCTTGAGAGTATTGTGTGCGTGTGTGTGTGTGTATGTGAGAGACATTTCCCTCCTCTGAGTATCAGATTCATCTCATCTCTCTTCATTACCATTACACACCCATCCACAGTGAGCTGAACCCCTGGCTGTGGCACTTCACACAGTATTACTCCGCAGTCCCCCATCTGCCCTGGCAACTTCCCCGTGCCACTCAGGCCCAATCTACACATATTACTTTCCCTCAGGCTTCATTTTAGTGTGACTGATAGGGCCAACACAGGGAAACAGCAGGCCTAACTTCCAATACGATTAGGGGCTGTGAAGCATCAGCGCAGTCCCTCTCCCTCGCTCTCCCGCCTCCGACAATGGACCAGCTCAGCTGTCTGCATGCATGTAGGAGTGACTTAAAAGAAGTTGAAATAGACTTGAATAAATGTGGGTTAGAATGAAAAATCTCAGAGCCAAGGCAGATTTTATTAGCTGGTCAACGATGCTAGTGGGTCAACAGTAGACATGGGGGGATACTGTAACAAATGTAGTAAAACTGTTAAGGTCAAGAGAAAGAGAGAGGGCCGCTGCTGTCAGACTGCATGCTTTGGATTCTGTCTCGCTGCTCTACTATTCATGCCCACCAGTGACGCCATGTTACAGAGCAAGCGCATGCTGTTACAAAATGAGATCGGGGGTTAGGTTTCACGAGGCTCCTGAGTGCTCTTACTGTACAGCCCAGTGCTGCTCAGTTGCGGGTCATTAGGAACGCCTCCCCCTGCTGTGAACCACACCGGCCCATTAGCTGGCCGCCTGGTTCAGGCTGCTGATTGGGTGAGGCCAAACACTGGTGGAGATGTTCTTGGCCTATACATGGTACTGTGTGCTGTAGAAATATAGAACTGAGCAATGAATGAGGATTATTTTTGTTTGTTTTTTTTTCCTTTGGCACGTTTGTGATAGTTAAGATTGTGACAGTCAATCACAATAACTGTCATTATGATGCATTTGTGATACTATTGATCCTTGCAGTGAATGTTAGAAACAGTACAGTGCCTCTGCAGCTGATAGAAATTACGTGACTTGCTCAAGGTCACTTCAGTAGGGCAGATGATATACAGGCTTGTGTTCATAGACTGGAGGAACATGGGAATGCAGCACATATAGTGTCTGTAACGTCACCCAGAGGTCTCTGAAGAGATGTTATGGAACCTCGTCTTGATACTTTGTCAGTGATCTTTTAGGTGAATTCAAGTTGCAAAATATGCAACATAGATAGAGATCTGAGAGAGCTCTTTTTCAGCTCTATATTTTATTTTATTTGACTCCCTTATTGAAAAAAAAAAAGTTTTAAAAAATCAGTGCCATGTAACATATTACATATTGAAGTAGTATTAAGGTATTAAGGTGATAGAACAATGTTAAGTGTGTGTTAAAGAGAACCCGGGTCCTCAGGGCCACAAAGAAGACATTAGGATTAATTTTAACTTACTTTATACTGTATATTATCATAGTGTAATTCATTCCATAGAGAGAGGTAAAAATACTGCTTTAAATACTAATACTGCTTTCTATATTCTGGTACTTGTTTTAACTGTCATGTGCTCATACAGTAATGTTTATTAATGATTACATTTTAGGTTGCAATTTGGCTGTATTCAAATTATATAATAATGCATAATAATTGTGCAGGCCACATTTATCTAGCACTTCATTGCTCTCAGTAATGGTGCCAGCAATCACTTGCTCATCAGCATGGACAGCTCAGACAACAGGGATCTTCAGGACGTGCTGGGTGAGATTATCTCAGATATCCTCTGTGTGTAACATAACACAAAATATAATAAGTGAGAAACAGAATGAGTCCTCTTATTTGAAATTACTGGGTGTGTTTTCTGGTGGAAAAAAGTGTGTAATTGCTGAGAGCACGATATTGTTTGCTGTAGGTGTAGCAGTAGTGTAGTAGCAAGAATATTTCTGGTGTCATGTAGCACAGGTTCATAAATCAATATCGGTTACACCAGCAAGCAAACCCATAGAAGCAAATCTATGAAGTTACTGAGAATAATATTTATCATGAGGGGGGCAAAGCTTACTTTACAAACTGTGCACAGACAAAAATCACATTCTATCAACTGCATATAAATGAGGTCTCTCCATGGGAGCAACTTTTTGTGAGTGTGGGTTTCAGGGCTCTGTCTCTCCTGCACTACTGAGTTTATGCATGACTGAGAGTAGTTTACTTCATGATGCTGCTGTGGTTTCTATTTTCATTACTGGGAGATAGCAAATCCAAAAACACCATGTGAATTTTTATCTTCCCTGACAACATGAAAAATTGGTGAGGACTTTAGCCATTTATACAGTAATAATTTAATTGTACATCAACCTCTTTGTTTAATATGTATGTTTCATATTTATGACTCTTTTTCAGTTTTATTTTGTTGCAGCCATGACTTAGTAGCCATCATAAAAAGATCTGCATCGTAGTGCACTTTGCCTTAGTTTAATACTCAGATTTGATGGTTGCGGGCCATTCACTTATGAACTATATTATTTTTTAATGAATTGTTTTTCCATCCCAGTGAGTTGCACAAGCATCTTTTCGGGCAGAAAGGATTCCGAGCTGATGATGATGAACTATCCATTGATAGGAGGTCAGTGAGCAGGAAATGAGCCTTAATATAAACCTGATTCAAATGCAGCTTTGTAGTTAATGCACTAGTCAGACTGTTTAATGTCTTCTATTGACACTATTATTGTTACCAGCCATTATTTATTTATTGAGAAGAGTTTGGGTTTAAACATTGTTTCAAAACACAGTACATTGAAAACAGATTATGCACCATATGTTGAACATTTTAATCACTAATGCAACTGTCCTTTTGGTTTCTAAAAACTTCAAGAACCTAAAAGAAGTCCAGTTGCCTTCAACTTTAGCACTTAAGACCACTAATGCAACTTGGTTTTTTGCCTAGAAAATCACTAGAATATAAGCTCAACATGATGATGTATTTACATTAACAAAAATTACAGGTTAAATTGAGAAACAAATTTTGAATGTCATGCTAAAATTATGAATAAATGGCATGGATTGTACTGTACTAGAGTCCTGTTTTACATTTTAACACCAACTCATTGTAGCTCTCCCCCACATATTTAGTCCTCTCAAAAACTAGACTAGAATTAATGAGACAGTGCAATAAAATATAAAGAGGGCAACACTTTAGTTTAGAATGTGTGTTAATCTACGGGCCATTAGATGCAATTATGACAGGCCTTTAACATGTATTACAGCTCCTCATCAGAATATTATATTACTGCATTATCGATGGGTAGATGAGTGGAAGGACAAATGGGTGGGTGGGTGTTTTGTGAATGGAACAGCTGCACATTTGTAAAGTGAACTTCGTGTTTTGTTTCCCTGCGAAGCCGAGGAACTACGAAAATTCAATCTGACCTTCATTCCACAGCTGGAGGATTTCCTTGTGTTCCTTTTTCCTCACAAAACACATCAAAAACATGCTGTATTGTTTTTGTGACATACGCTGTTAAGAGCCCTTCACCACCCAAACTGCGTCATGCTATTAGATTTTAAGGCCTAGACTCCATCTAGACTCTTGACCCTCATAGTATGCCGCCTGAAATTGACAGTACCGGTGCACTGTCTCCAATCAAAAAGAGTAGTATGAGGATTATCTTTCAGTTATTTTACTGTATATCAACAACGAGGCTGGGTATTAAGTGGGTTCATGAGATTCCCTGAATCTCATATATCATCTGATTAAAGTAGTGTTAAGATGCAGAGCAGGGACTTCAGTGTCACGTTTTCTAACAAGGAGAAGAGGGTGGTGGAACCAGATAATATGCAATACTTGTCAGACACTAAATTATTTGTCCATGTCTTTGCATTTTAATTTCATGTCCAGTGTATTTCGACCAGGAAAGTGATTAAATTTGACATTGCACATGTGCCAAAGGTTATGAGAAAATTCTTTCTGATTTGACGAAAGTAGGAGGAAAAAAAAAATCCAATAAAGCTTAGCTGTGCCCCAGAAAGAGAAGATGTTAAACCGAGGCTGGTTTTTCATTTAGACTCTACCTCTTTCTCTCCCTCCCTTTTCCTGTTCCCTTATTACCCTGCAGCTCAGAAAGGAAGGGAAATTATTTGGGTTGTGCCAGCAGAGTAGTAAGGACAGACTGACTGAGACCTATAGCAGGGGTGGTGTCTGTTTTTGAGGCTGAGCTGGAACAGGAAGATCTAAAATGGAGGGAAATATTATTGTATTCATAATTCATTTCAAGCGTCCCCCTAGCCTCAACATTCAACTGCAGCATCACTGCGTAGTTTGTTTGTTTCACCCCAGCAGCACACTCATAAAGATGCCGCCGTGTGTGTGTGAATAGGTGAACCTGCGTCCTCACGTGTGCACACGACTGTGGATGCCTGCAAATGTCCCGTCCCTTGCGGGTGATGCGAGGGGCTGTTTCCAGATGGCTGCCAGTGAAACTCAGTCTTAATCGTGGTCCACACCTGTCCTCTCAGGGGTAATGGCATCCCACTTCTCTCTCTCCCATTTGATGTCTCCTTCCGCTATCTCACACACCTCTGTTCTCTGTTAGTCGCCGTGTTTTCTCTTCCACCAGCGGTGCAGGTGAGTTTGTGCAGCTCTCACCCCAACCTTTAACATCCCCACGGACAGCTCTCCTCTCAGGACAATGACTACACCTGTTCATCACCATATTAGCACCAAGCGTCCGTCTATGCCATCCTAATTAAGTGAATGAAAATGTCACACTCTGGTTGTTATTCATGGGTGTTGCTGTTGAAAATACTACACCTTTTAAGAGGCGTTAGCACAGACAGAAGGTGTGAAATGAGCACAGAGTCTCCATGGGATCCCAAAGATGACAAACATCACTAACGGGCTTTTCTGATGAATCAAAAGTTTAATGACATTCACAAATAAATTATAGAGTGAGTTGAATAATGTAAATAGAAAACAGCAAAAAGTCTTTTTAGTTTCCAATCACTCAACAAAATAAATAAAAAATGAATTTTCACTTACAGCCACTTTTTGAAAATCTCTAATAACACTTTTTCTATTTTCTTAGATCATTATGTATCTACAATTTTTCCGAGCAGCATTTTTCATTTTCCTTGCCACAAAACTAACATGAGAGGTGTCTTTAAAATGCCTGGGCAGTACTAGCAATAAGCTTGATGCAGCAGCAAAAGAACCAAAAAGCTGTTTTGGCAACTGATTATGAACCACTGGAGGGTTTTTACTTTGGTGCAGCTGAATCTACTGAGCTTAGCCACCGAGTGCAGCTGATAAAATGACACCTGAAAAAGTATAGTAAAGGGGAGTGGTTTAGAAAACACAGAGGCTCCTGTGTATTGCATAAAGTAGAAGAGGTGCAGAGCTCCCTAATGACAGTTCCTACTTTACACAAGCTAATACTACCCATGTATTTTAGACAGACTCTTCTCATTACCATAAAGACAAAGGAAATCTGAAAAAGTTACATGAGGGAAATAGATAACTGATTTAAATGCAGATCAGGGCCAAGAAAAATGAAGAAAGTTGAGAAGTGAAACAAAAACTGTAGAACGACTAAATGCTAAATTGTAAAGTAACTGTATTATTAATTTATGTTATGGATTGATTTGAGGCAAAGCAAATAACTAAGAGAGTTAAAAGCTTTTCATTTTAAAATATCCATTTGCATTATTCAAATCACTATCACTAATTATGTATTTATTCAATTATACTTTTAATTTGTCAAATTGCCTTTTAGTGATATTTGTAATTTTGGGATTGCATAAACCTCACCTGAGATACTTTGTTGTCAGCTGACAAATAGTAAGAAATCAAGGTAGAGGTAGCACCCTGTGTATATCATCATCAGTATTTGGACTTGCTTGAAGGACGTCATTATAACTGCAATCTGCTTGCCTGACTGCAGCCAGTAATAAGATGCTGCTTCCATTTTATTTATTTATTTATTTTCATGGCACAAGCTCTACATGTAAATCATGGTTTCTCAAACAAGTCACCATCTGACAGGACAGTGCATCCCAAAAAAAACCAAAAAAACCTTGAATTGCCACAGCATGAAAGCAATTTAAACGGCTGTTTCCTGTGACCATGCGCATTTGTCCACAGTCATTGATATGCCCCATTTATATTTAATAATCAGGTTTCTATTATAATCAAAGGCAATCCTTTCTTTCCACATGAAACCATATCATCTGCCTGTGGACGTGAGCAGAGAACCAATTACCCCAGGAGCTATATGTAGTTGGATCCAAATGTATGTTAAACCAATTCTGACATGTCTTTCGAGCTGCGCCGTGCATCAAGGTGGTTAATACCATGACAATAATGACTGATTCCTCTCTAAATGGGATTTAAATGAGCTGGTGCGCTTGGCTGATCTGCTGAGGAGAGAAGAGCAGGTTGGTGGCTAATAGGTACCATAGCTCCTGGTGTCTGGGGACTGGCTGTAAAACTTTTTTGGCTACAGTGGTCTTCTGGGGCGCTGCATGCATTACTGAGCACTAGTGTGACCTTTTATGTTCACTGTAAGAGGGGTATAACCAGTACTGTAAATCATGTGAATTACACTATACATCCATGAATGATTCTCTTCTGTGTAGCATCGCCTGTAGGTTAGTAGGTAAAAGAAAAGAAAAGGCTGCTTGTTATTTCAAAAGGGCTGCATATAGCTTCTGCTAATGAGCAGTATTTAGACCCTTGACTTGACACAGTATCTGGCCAAAACAATGCAACTGGCCTTCACCTCATGTGAACAAGCTATGTTTTAGTAGTGTTAATAAGCCAAGAGTGAAATGCCATCTGTAAAGTAGCCATTAGTAAGGCTGTCAGCTTCAGTCCAGCAGGCGTGCAGCAGCCATAGTTTAAATGTCATCTGTTGGCCGTTCGCACAGCCCAAGACAGACTGAATAAAACCTCTGCCAGTCCAATGAGGGGATGGTATAATATGGCCTCTGACACAGTAATCAATAGGCCCTGTCTGTGGAGGGAATACTGTGTTTCACCCGAGGCCCAGGTGGGACGGGCAGGGCTGTAACCAGAACCCCGGTGCCAGGCAAGGTGTGTTACAATAGAGGCAGGTTGGGAAAGAGGCACGACTGTAGCTGAAGCCGTACTGAGTCACAGCTTACTGAAACAGCATGGCCTGATATGGCCTTTCTCGCATTTACTCTCTCTCCCTCTCTCTCACAGACCACACACCCATAATGCTGACACATGTATGCAGGGATTTCCAGGCATAATCTACCCTGCCTCCCCTCTGCCTCGGCACTAGTCACATCTTTTCTGGTTTCCTCCCCTAGCCCACACCCGTACGGATACAAACAAAAACAAGCATGTAAACCGTAAACAAACATATGCACGCTCATGCTCTTACTGCCATCCTAACTCTTTGATCACTCAGTTAATCTCTTGTCTGTGCCGTTTCACCGGTGTCGCCACTCATGGCCGCCTCTCCAGCTGGGACCCGTCCATTCCGACAATCCCCCGCCATCCATCTCAGCCTCCGACTGGAAGCCAGGAGGGATGAGCTGCCTGTCAGCAGAGGACTTGGTACAGGGATTCATAACCTCTTCAATGCCCTCTCAATTTCCCCCTCACTGTCTTGTTCCAGACAGGCCCTCTAAAGTTTCTGTCAGAGCTCCATAGCCAAAGTGCAGTCAGACTCTAAAGGCTGTCCACAAGGAGGACTAGGTCTCTTGGCTCAAACACACAGAGAGAAAAAGACAGATGGACAGACACACAGAGACAGTTCCTCTTGATAGATAGCTCCTGAGAGACAGAGAGAAAGCACAGGGACTCTCTGACCGAATATATATATATATACATATACATGCACATGCTGAAGATCGAAGGTGGGGGTGACTGAAAAAAGAACACTGCAGAGGTGCAGCAAGGAGCAAGATGGCAGCTGCCATGGGGGGGGGGGGGGTGAGAGGCAGGACGGAGATGGATAGAGACAAGGCTAGTAAACAGAAAGAGGCAGATGAACAGATGATGATAGATGATAGACAGCAAGATACAAGCGAGAGAGAGCCTGCCCTGTCCCAGTCTGTCTCTGCCCTGTCTGAGGGGGTTAATGTAAGCTGCACACCAGCACTTAAATAATACACCAGCCATGGAGTTAAAATGGATAAACATATAAAAGATTCATCAATCTGTCATGGAAGAAGGCTATGGCGTATGTGTGTGCAAACTCGTATAGCGACCCCCAATGTGTGTCCTATGGTGTTAGACATTACAGAAACTGCAGTGTAGATATCAGAGTGTGTTAGGTCTATAAAAGAAAAAAACAAGTTCCTCACTGAGGTCTCAGATTGACATATAGGACTAATAAAGTCAGCTTTTGAGGCTGCTGATAAATAGCAAATGTAACATAACACTGACTAAAGCTAGAGCTGTCAATGGTGAGGCATGGGCCCTCAGCACAGTCTGTCAAAAACAATTCACAACAACAAAAGAAAATCTCAATCAAGGCATTCTTTCTCTGTGGCAAGCATGAACCATATCCTTGCTTTGTCATCAACCCAGGCAGAATGCAGAGTCATTAATAAAGATACAAATGTGCAAAGGCACATATACGGCACAAACACACACACACAAGCACACGTGCATTCACTCACACACACAAACAGGCGCCTTAACATATCTTAAGTGAAAATAGCACTCAGTCTGGTTCCTTTGAAAGCTTCAGTGCTCTTAGAGTTCAATTAGTGGAACCAAATCCATCTCTTGTCCAACTCCCAGTAGGACTGTCAATCTCACAGTCAGGACCTGTCACTGCCCTGCTTTCAGCCTGACAGCCTAGTGTGTATATGCATGTACACACATCAAACGCACAAGTCAAACACACACATATAAACTACGTGTGCGCCAAGGCTCACAAGCCATCCTTCTCCCTCCCACGTACACGCACAAGTACAAAACACCGACCCACGTGAACTAACTTAACTCACTGGCACATTTCTGAGGCAGCGTGAGTGGAGGAGAGCCTAATGTGATTCAGTGATGAAGACCACACCATTTAAATATATGCAAATGATTTTTACTCATAAGGTGTGAGGGGGGATGAATGAGGGTTGAGGGACAGAGGGATGAGAAGAATCGAGGGGTGGAATGAAATAGGGCCGAGGACAAGGGGATGAACAGACAGATAAAGTGAGATCAATGATATGCCAGGAGGCGTGATGGTCATGTAGGGTAGAGGAACTTTCCTTCTGTTTCAAGTCTTTATGCTAAGCTAAGCTAAACGTGCTGTTGGCTTTAATTTAAAAGACAGATATGAGAGTATGAGAATGGTATCTAAACATCCAGCTCTGCCAAAAAGAAATGAAAATACTGCTCTGAACAATGTAAGAGGAAAATTTGTGGGTGCTTGCCTTACTTATTTGTGAATTGAGAGCACTTTTGCTACCTACCTGGTAGCACCCTAAAAGTGCCATCTGATCCTTCATACGACCCCATATTAATTCTCTTGTAAGTGAAAGAGATGGAGAGCCTGGGAAGTGAATTTCCTGCACTATTTTTCTCATATCACCCTCGACATAAAAGACATAAAAGTAAAATATCTGCGGGTAAAACTGGAGAGTTCAGGGGGACACATTTGAGGGAGAATAAACTGGATGGTGGCTGTAAATGTTATTGTCTCATTAATCAAAGCGACAGCTCTCGTGCCCATCACACATGCGGGAATTGTCTGTGGTGACACAAGTAGGTGGAACAGGCTTGGAATGAGCAGCTCCTATCAATGGATGACAAAAGTGTAACTGACCCCTTGTCTCTCATCTATTTTAGGAAGCGCCAGTTGAGCCCGCTAGCTGTAATTTAGCCAGAGTAATGCATCTGCAATTTCATGCTGGGTTTGCTATATTTTGAGGACAATGGGAGCAGCATGTAAAAAATTAAATAGATAGACTCCTGTGTCATCATGGATTTGTATGGGATTGTGGCTGTAGTTAGCTGCTATTCAGGGGGATTGTGTTTAACAATGCTGTACAAGCCCTCCGCTGTTTTTCCGGGAGAATGCAGTTGCCAGAAAATCAATCAAGGGAAGCATGAGAACAAATAAATATTTACGTTGAGCGACAATCTCCCTGCATAAGCACCACTTAATGCCCTAGAAGCAGAATGCAGACATTATTTATACCTAAATTACCTTTCCAAACTTGCAGACAGCGAAATTGTTATGTATATGCTCACCAGTGTCATCTTTTTGGTTGTTGTGATGCATATTTTTTGACACTTCTGCTGAGAGAGCCAGAGCAGAGAGAGCTCACAGACTGTGTAGACAAGCTGCCCCCTGATATTTAAAAATTGGCAATTAATGAACAAGTTTGCTTTAAGTGCACGAGTGGTCAATTCCTCATATAAGTGCAGCTCCATGGTTGATGTAGGGCAGTTCTGCAGTCAGTCTTCTAAAGGGCTCTATCCCATGGGGATTTGCCAGATTCCAAACACATGCATCAGACAGAGGAGAGGCCCAGTGAAGAATCTGAAAAATACTCATTAAAGATAGACTGAAAAAAAGCACATTCATCAGCACGAGGAAGGCTTTCACACCACAGCTGAACAGAGCAACATTTTCTGACTAAAGCAGCACAAAACAAGTTTGCATCCCCGCTGTCAAATCTTCCCAGCTCTATACTTTCCTCTCCTACTCCATTCTCCTCTTCTCCTTTTCCATTCTGCAACTCCTCTGACTGTCACAACAATTACATGGTCACCGTGCCTCCTGGGGAGAAGTTTAAAGGGCTTCTCTGTCTGCCCTGGGGTGACTACCTGGTGCCCCAAAGGGGCACCCTGTTATTTTACCTCCTGCTTTTATTGCGCCACCATGCAACAAACAAAAAGATCAAATATCGATCAGCTAAAATGACAAACCACCTGCTCCCACAGTAATACAAAAAACCCTATGCGCTGCACAGCCTCTCTAATAAAAGAGGTTGATTACAAGAGCAGACTTTGACTCACGCACACACACACACGCACTTGCTCGTACACATAAACAAACCACAACACAAGACAGAAGAGGTCTTGGAGGAATACTTGTGTCAGACTAATCAGCTACCCTCACCCAGTTCAAATTTTCTGGAAAATAATACCAAGGATGTTGACAACAATCTTTATACCCCCATTTGTAATATAAAACTCTGTGATGTGAAAGAAAATGAAAAGCAAATTGATGCTTTTCATAATAGCACTGTTCCCATGTTAATTGTGCATGTTTAAATTGTAAAAAAAAAAAAAAAAGGGGGGGGGGGGGGGGGGTGACAGCTCCTGGATGAGCACAGAGACTCTGTGATTGCCATTCACAAAATGAAGAGAGAAAGAGAAATCAGTGCAGTCAATAGGATTATTTTATACAGTCCAGTGATTCTGTAAAGTGCAAGAACTATACACAAAAGTGGTGCGCCATCAAACAGGAGTATCAAATACTTATCCACTGCAGGCTTGGAGAGTGGCCAGAAAAATGCTGTAGCTCCCTCGTTCAGAAAAGAAAGAGGCTGAGATCAACTTGGATTTATCTTGATTCCGATTGTGATGACAGTGGATGGTGGAAAATCAAAACATAATAAAACTCGGAGTGTTTGATGTTTAAAAGATTGATTTTGGTTCTGGTGTTCAATTTAAAATCTCTAGTCCCACTAGTTGAGACTTCAGGCTGCAATATTCTTTACACCCTGTGACTGGTTCATCATCAGGGGAGCCTGAATGTGCTCAACGCAGATTTTCATATATCATAAGCACAGGTAGAAATTTCAGTGATAGTAGTGAAAACAGTACCCTGTTACTAAATGTCTAATTTAAATTCCTTGTTTGTACTTTCCTTTGGAGCCACCATGGTTTCTCCTGAACCACTGCATTACTGTTGTATTGTCATGTTGGCCAAAGTGTCTGGCTCTACAAGATTTTGCTACTATCTTGCGTGCTGTAAAGAGTACACAGCCAGTCACAATCACATACCTACAAGTGGTGTTTCAGAACCCAACTCAGCCAGAGCTGTAGTAATAGCTAGTGGCTGTGACTAGTTGAGAGCAAGATATTGCAAGGGAAGGTAAAAAATATTGTGAGGAAACACAAAAATAGATCAGCAGAAGATTTCCACCTTGATCTTTCTGTACTATCCCGATCGCCAGGCATAACAAGAGTTTCAAAACATGCATTTCTCAGATAACAATGATGCGATACAGTTAATGTGTATTTAACTTGTTTTAGCAATACAGATGATTATTTAAAGTGGAAACACAAAAATTTTCTTAGTCATATTTTACAATGAGCTATGGAGTACTACATACACATTTTCTGCCAAAGTTTTGGTTTGGTTTGGTCTGTGTTTGTTTTTGTCTTGGTGGTGGTTTGAAGAGGGCAGAAAACAGTGTGGCACTAATTCGGAATTAACAATATTTGAGACTAAATCTGATCACTGTTGTGGGGTTGTTTGCTTATTTTGCCACCACTGTCAACCAAATCAGACACACCTGCACAATGCTGATGAAGCAGATTAGGTTTTTGAGTGCAAAACCTTTAATTACTACCAACTAAAGATGTTTTTCTATGAACTTCAATTATTCAATCATAAATTTAAGACTCAAAATATTTGATGTTACACAGCAATACTCTTGATACATCTGAGTTTAGTTGAGTTTCAACACTGAATAGTACTGAAGTACTTCAGCAATGAAGAGCTGTTTCTATTTTCAGACTTATTTGTCATGGTCTTTGTACTGTGCATATATACAGTGTAAGTAGTGAAACTCTAATAGATCCTGTCAGCATGCTGTTCTAGTTTTTCAAGGTGACATGAATGGCTGCATTACCACCTCTCACTCTTCCTGACCTCAGCTCAAGTATAATTGGACCAGCCAGGCCTGTCCATCCAGTCTATATTGGTGCCAGCTAACTGCAGTTTTACTCCCTTTACTCTCTTCACACTCACTCACACACACACACAAACACACAC
>BRZM01001208.1:75250-97895 GCA_033238685.1 Lates japonicus | reverse complement strand
GCATGTATTAAACAGCAGTGACCAATATACGCCCAGCACTGCACAGCGTAACAGTTCATCTCCTGGTGCGAGGCTCAAAGGCAGAAATACGAAAGCCAGTGTGGCTCACTGCTTCAGGTGGCAGTGACGCGATGGTCAATGGGATTCAGGTCCGGTCCGGAGGCCCGCAACACGTCATCGTCTGTACCGCGTTACATCATCAGTCCCCTTTCTTCTGAGCAGCCAGCGAAAACTGCTCGTTTCAGGCTACAGTTCGGTTTATTGCAATACCTTGTCAGACTTCACGATTCACGGTACCGAGAACGCCAGCGTATTCAATATCGCCGTTCCGAGATTCGAACCGCATCGATCTTCAGCAATTCCTTCATCAGAAAACCATTCACGTCCGCCTTGGGATCTTTCAGCAAACCCTCACGACGAAATATTGCTCTCCGGCTTATCAACGTCTGCAGTTCCTTCACCATTGGTGCGCTGGGTGAATGCTCATACACCTCAAGAAGCCTCAGAACACACTGAACTTTATAGCTTCGTTGCCTCTGTTGGCACAGACAGCGTCAGGAGAATGGTTCAAAGGTCTTCCGTTACGTTATCGTGCCCGGCACGGCACAACACAGGTCTCGCTACAAAGTCGTTTTTAGTTCAGAAATGGCACGTCATACTCAGCCCGGCTCAGCCACCCAGCACAGCACGAAGACGGTCTCAGTCTCAATACGCATTACGGTTAAGACATCGAATGGCAGTTGCCTGTAATCGTCATTGAGTTACGCAGTCATCAGTTTATGCAGCGTCAGACACCAACCGCCGTCATTGCGAAACCGTTACGCCGTTCTCAGCAACACACCAACGAAACAATGTAGCCCATAAGTTCATACCGCGTTCCAGTCACCACGCATTTTGCATGCAGTCATAGTGTTTGCACAATGACGCCAGCTCAATGACGCGACAGTTACAAAGATATGGTTCGCTCAGTTCGGTCAGCACCGTTGCTCACGGACCAGACCAGTTCAGCATCTCGTAACACCGGTACGAATCCGGCTAACATGATGGACATGAAAAAGAAAAACAGAAAATACAGTCAGTCTGTAATCGATCCACGAAAGACAAGAGCCTGAATCGCACCATCAGGATTAACTGTTCAGAGTTCTCGGTATTGTCAGTCTCAGGAAAATGAGTCATTCATCAGTGCAGCCACTGGCGCCACACCCTTTGGCTTGCACCGTGTCACCGAACACACGTCACGTCATTGGCCTCGTCGCTGAACAGTTTTCAATGGCCAGTACCTCTCGCACCATTAACCTGGCGACTGTGACGATTACGTTTGGCACCAGCACAGCGACAGATCCAAAGTTCAGTGGCCCGATCAATTGCCGATGTCATCGTTTCCGCCCCGTTTTGCCAGCGGCCTCGTAACCCGGATTTCGCGTCGCGCCGGCGGCACCAGTCGTTCATCTTCCCTGGCGTTTTTCTGGTATGCGTGAGTACCACAGCCACAGCCGTTTTCAAGATATCAACGTCGCCCGAAGATCAATTATACCGAGTGGGAAACCGTTGGGGAGAAAGAACGACCGATGACACGGCACAGCACGGAAAAAGCAATATTGTCAAAAATGCTTTATCTGAATCGAACGAAGAAGTTGTGTGGTGGGACGCCGAGAAAAATCAGAAACAATGGAGGACGACGGGTTTCAGACGACGAAACAAAGAAAGCGAGGGTAGCGGCAGTCAGGCAGCGCGAGCAGTTGTTGTATGAAGCGCAGGATGGTCAACTATGGCAGATTGATGGTTTTTCAGAGACCCGTTAGAACATCATTTTGGAAAATGCCGAGCTCAGCTTTCGTTGGCGCCTGACGAGAAATGATATCTACTCAAACCGCACAGTAACAGGTTAGAGCCCGTCTGCAACCAGCATTGTAATTATCATCAAGAAGCCAAAAGCGAATGAAAAGACAATTGGAGAATTACGAGGCGAGATCAAAGCTTGGAAGACCGTTCCTTCCGTGAACAAACTTGCCGTGGCGCAGCACGTGCATGCAGATGCAGCGAGTCAACCCCCGTGAGTCACCATCATATCGAGCAGGAGCGCCGAAGGCCGTGAGACCATCAGTTCGTGCAGTAAAGAGCCTGCAGTCTCTTCAGACGAAAAGGCATGCCGCTGCCTGTCTTTCTCAGATTCGCGACAACATGAATTTGGAGCTTGTCATCGCCCTCGCAGATATCTCACTTGTGTACATCAACAAGTCTTCATGTCACCACACCGCTTCCAGCAGAAAAACAAGATTGCCGTGCCACGCAGGCTTTCATCGACCATCACCGTCAGCGTCAGGCCGTCATCACCGGCGCATCACACCCCCGTCACCTCAATCATCGCTCATGCCGCCCAAACAGCCAGGTCAACAGACGCAGCAGCAACGGTCTGGTCAACCATCGCGTCAGACCAGCGCCCGTCAACGAACGCAACACGTTGCAGCACGGTTTACGCATCCTAGTTGGTTACGAATGCTCAAGAATGACTTTATAAACTCAGTTATTCCAGACGACAAGTTTATCGAGACATTTCTAAGCAAAGAGAGAAAAATATTTGAGGTAAGCAGCCTGTTAAAGACTGTTGCTCACCACCTCGTTATCCGCCTGATTCCGTCAGGACCGCCACTGTACGACATGCTGCCCAGCACTGGTGAGCGTTAACGGAATTGTCTTGTCGGCAGTTCACTGCGAAATTCCTGAGCATCTGTCTAGCCTCGAGACCGAATGTAGAGATTACCATCAATCCTCCACGTATCCCCTGCCACACCAGTCACCATTGTCAGTGATCCTTCATTTCAGACCGTCTTTGCCCGCCGTCTCGCCCTGTAACACTGGCTCCTCCCATTCACCGGAAACACTGCCTCCTCGTTAACCATCATCCCCAGTTCTCCAGCCTCAGCTCAATTAAACCAACCAGTTGTCCTCCTCACGCCCACCGTTAACCATATCAAATACGCACCCGCTGTGTCGATACGGCACAATTATTGCTACCCCTCATACCCGCGTGACAAATCGCCTCACGATAACGTGCCAGCGGTTGCCCGTCGTCCTGTCATCTCGTTTATACCGTCGTCATTCATCCGCGTGCACAAACATTTTGATTGAGTAAGATAATTACCGTGTCTGAAGACGATTTTGCCCAGAAATCAATCAAGAATGACAGCCAACATCAGCTAAAGGTATTAATTTGTAATGGCGAAAGCCGATTGGCATGATCAATAAGATGGTCGACGCGTAAATTTCAGCAAGATTCACACTTCGCCGCACATAACAGCCACCGAACTCACATCAATTATAAAGAACACGACGCTGGCTCATCATGTGGTTGCACATTGAGCGTCAAACAGACGCAAACAGCTCGGAACCTGAAAAACAGCTCGCCGTTATCAGCAACACCGGGGAAAGTGATGTTACAACCAGTTACTTCCACACCGCATTTTCTCATCAAGAACATGCAGCGGGGAAAATGTCGCGAGTCAGTCTGCCGAGCGCGCACAAGGCAACAAAGATCGCGTGACAGAGAGCACCATTGCGAACCGCTACCTGTATTACCGGCACACCGATTCACACACAAACCGCATGGCAGACACACCAGCCGATCACTTGACCGATATGATGCTGAAAAGTTAATTTCACCGAGCAACTGATTTCTTTCGTCGAGAACGAGCATACTGATGAACGCCTGTCCAAAACTATTTTCTGGCTAAATATTGTATGAATCCTACTTATTATTTTTGGCAGACCGAATGAATAGAGTTATCTAACATCTGTCTGTTGTTTATACTGCTTATTTGTTAGTAGTCACAAAGGGTTTCGCCCAATGTCAGCTGACAGGCCCAGCACCCCGTGACCTTTTAACAGATAAGCTATAGATAATGGATGGATGTTTAGATGGCTCATTATCCCTTTTTTTCTTTAATTTATTCATTCAGCTCCCACAAAGGTCAATAAAGGTCAACAAAATATGTCAGTTTGTACAGTTATTTTATCCGAAAATATAAGTTTGAGACTCTAGGCATCTTGCGTTATTATACTCATTCTCAACAAAAAGTAATTTACCAGGTAAAAAAATTTTTCAACATCATATGGTCGTGAACGTCAATATGCAGTGACACATATGCCATACAGTTTAATGTCATGAATGTTAATTAATGCCAATAATATCCTGCACAAATTGTAGTTCTATAATGATTACCCTGTCACACTGATCTTTTGCTGCCTTGTCACACTCAGCAGATTAATACAACTCATGACATTTTCCCCACTCGTATATTTCATGTAATGAGAAGAAGAGACTCTGATCTGGGTGTCATTTGTAAACAAATCAGCCTGGGAGAAGTAGTTAGCCAACAACATCACCCTCAGTGTTGCTGATGTAAGCAGAGCTATTTTTTCAAATTTCCTTCTAGACTCCCTGTTTGCATCTGTTTATACCTTCAATGTATTCACATGATGGAGAGCCAGCCATTATTCAATGTTCTATAATTAATGTAAGTTCAGTGTACGGGATTATATGCAGCCTGTAAGAGCCTTTAAATCTACTTCTTTAAAATTTACACTGTCCTTGAAGCTTTAAATTATCTGTGAATCAATTACCTTATCCAACCATATTTACAAGTGCTCTACAATAAGCTGATTAATTTAGCTGTATTCTCTTGATTGATGTGTTTCTAAGTAGGTAAAATCGTCTTTTTCAAGATTTTTTTATTATTCATCTCTTACTCAATCAAAATGTTTGTACACACCCATGGATGGATAACGATTGATATAAACAAGATAGAAGCAAGGACACCCTGACAGATGCAACCACTCAACACATTAATCGTGAAGGCAACATTTGATTTATCACACTTGGAATTTATGAGGGGTGTATGGGTGTGCAAAGTATCAACTGTAGGTGCATGTATGTGTTTGATATAGTTATGAAAGTATAGGCATGTGTAGGAGAGTGCTAGTTTAAAGGTTTAAGAAACAGTGGTGTTGAATGTGGGGGAGCACAGAGCTAGGAGAATTTAGGGAGTTGGTGAAGACAGCAGGGGAGCAGAAAGTGTTTGCAGTGGTGGAATAGGAGGAGTAGTGTTACAAGGGCAGGGTAACATTTAAAGACAGTCTGGGAAATAGAGGATCTACTAGCTGTAGAAGGCAGTACAACCAGCTGGAGTGTAGTAGGAGCTACATGGACGATTGATGTCATTGTGGGCTCTCTGCATTCAATTCTCAGACTAGGCAAATACTCAAAATTTCACAATATTAGACATACACTTACCCGATAAAGGGCACAAAGTTCCATTAACACACTTTCTCTCTCTGGTCTATAGAGCGGTATAGTGATATTACATACAAATAATAACAAATTACAAGCTTGGAATCAAAATGTGGATGTAAGTGTGGTAAACAGCAATCTTTGCTGCAAAACATACCCTCATCTTTCTCTCTCTTTTACCTTCTTAAAGTATCTCAATAAACTTGTCATCTGGAATAACAAAGTTTATAAGTCATTCTTGAAAACATTCATAGTAGCTAGCTAAGTTGCATAGAAAAACCGAGTACTTTTGCAACATGTTGCGTTCGATGGCTGTGAGCTTGAGCAGCTGTCTATCAACACAGTAGATAACCAACCAAACTACGATTACTGCTCCATCTGGTGTTGGCCTGAGAACTGTTTGGGCAGCATGAGAGCGTGAGATTGAGAGTGAAAGCGAAAGTGTGTCACACGCCAGAAGCGTGAAAGTTGGCAACCCTGGCTACGCTGAGTATTGATGGTCAGTAAATACTGCATGCACACAGCTTAATGTCTTATTTTCTACTTTAAGGTAATTAGTAAGGGTAATTACATGAAAGTTACTTGTTACTTGAGTAACACACAAGTAAATTATCATACTAGGGGCAATCAATAAGCTCCAAATTCATGGTATACAATCCCATGAATGTCTAAGAAAAGACAAGCATGGCATACCTTTTTCAGTCTGAAGAGACTGCAGGCTCTTTTACTGCAAAGACTGTTGATGGAGATCCTCACAGCCTTCAACATGGTGCTGCTCCTGCTTTATGGTCACAAATGGAAGTGGAATAATGACTCACGAAAGTTATTGCTTGCATCTTCTGCATGCACATTACTGCGCCACATGCAGTTTGTTCACAGAAGGAACAGTCTTCAAGCTTTTGATCTCACCTCATAGTTCTCAAAATTTGTCTTTTCATTTCCTTTTAAGCCTTGTGTGATGAATTACAAGTACTGGATTTAACAGACAGGCTCTAACTACATATTACTGTGCAGACATGAGAGTGATATCAATTTTCTCATCAAACTCTTGGCAAGAAAGCAAATAAGTTTATTTTCCAAAATGTTGATGTATTCCTCTAACAGATCTCTGAAAAACCATCTAATCATTACCATAGTTATTATCCTGCCCTTTCATACAACAACTTTCTCATCTTGCTACTCTGTTTCACCACTACCCTCCTTTCTTTTTGTTTCGTCGTCTGAAAACCCATCTTTCATCCTCCATTTGTTTTCCCAATTTTTCTCTCAGCGTTCCCACCTCACTTTTCCTTTCTTGTTCAGTTCCAATTCATTAAACATTTTTGGCGCTGTAAGAACTTACTTTTCCATTACTGTACCATTAATCACATCAGTCGTTCTTTCTCCCCAACAACATGTGGACACCCCCGCCCCCTCCCCTCCCATTATAATTAGTCTTGTTTGACAGTTGTTATCTTGGAAAACGGCTGTAACGGCAAGTGCCACACATACAGAAAAGCACATGAAAGGGAGAGGAAAATTGACGACTACCATCTGAACGCACACAGTGAATTACACCGGCCCCGTGACCTATCCTGGGTGCAGAGTCCATGAAAGTTTTGAGCCCTTGTAAAAACAGGGCAGAGCGGATGAGGGAGCAGCTCAGCAGTTGGTCAGATTTTGCAAGACTTTGGATCTGTCGCTGTACTGGACACTTAAAACAAATGAAAAGCCTGTGAGTCATCCTGGTCCTTGGGTAGTTAATGGTGCAAGGAACACTGGCCATTTGAAACTGTTCTTGTGAGTGAGCATGTGAGTGAGCATGTGTGTGTTCGAGTATTTTTGTGTTTGTGATTTTAAGCTAAAAGTTGTAGCACTGAAATTAAACACCACTGAAATTAAATGACTCATTTTCCCTGAGACTCTGCTGAAGTACCCCACTCAGGCTCTGAACCTTAGTTTTGAAATCCCTGGTGTGGTGCAACAAGTGGAGTTCCAGATAATACATGCTTTTCAGTGGGATCAGGTCAATTACCTGAACTGACTGTATTTTTCTTTTTTCTTTTTTTTTCATATCCATCATGTGTTGTACCCCAGGTTCAACAAGGACTACCAGTTATTTACAGGAATGCTTTGACTGAGGTCTGAGGTCCACGTGGAATGTGGCAGTGCTATTCAGACTGGAGGCGGACCATATGCTATGCTGTGCGTCATTGTAGGCTAGCATGTCACATTTATAATGCAAACACTTCCTTGGGCTCACATGCAAAATGCATGGTGATAGGAACACTGAGCATAGACTATAGGCTACATTGTTTTGTTGAGGTGCTGTTTAAGCCACTAAAGGGCAAGCATCTTTAACTGAGGAACAGTTACACAATAATCAGCAGTTCTTGGGTGTCTGACCTTTGCATAAGAGGCTGATGAGCTGCATGCTCAAATGACAATTCTGAGCCTTGAAAGACAACTGCCATTCATGATGTCACCCATCCACTGAGGATAAACCATATAGTGCATGTGCAGGATAAGGACCGTCTTGTTATGTGCTGGGTAAAACCTGAGCCAGACGGGTGCGGTGTTTCCATAATACTGCCGCATTTTCACTGAGGCTAAAGGCGACTGCTTAGCGGGGCCACCCATGTTGTGCCGTGCCGAGGCTTATGCAGTACAGTAAACATGGCAGAGGCCTTTTGGACCGGCTTCTCAAGCCCCTGGCCAAGCTGTCTGTAGTGGATGCCAACCAGAACTAACTGAAAAAAAAGGCAAAGCTGTCCTATAAGTTAACATTGCCAGTGTATTCCTAGGGCTTGCCCAAGTGTATGAAATATTCACAGCACTGCCAATGAAGATGAAAGGAACTGCAGACACGTCATTAATTTGTCATGTTGTCCAGAGGAAACCTTCTTTTTATTCTAAATCATGGGTTTGCCTTAAGAGATCCCAAAATGAGATTGTGATGGATTTTCCTAATAAAGAAAAATTACTAAGGTCAGTACAGTTCCAAATCTCTCAAGAATAATAATAATGATGAAATACACTGGCGATTCTCAGTCAGTACAGAACTAAGTGAATCATAAAAGTCTGACAAAATTATTTTAGCCCAGTCGTAACCAGACCTTTTTTTCCTACAAAAACCTGAAAACAGAGCAAAGGTTTTTCACTTTAACATAGAAGAAAAGTTTGGTAAGTGTAGCACTAATTTTAGACAATGATGGACACATTAATTACACAGGCCTCCAGACCCCAGACCTTGTCCTGGGCTCCCATTGGCCATCTTTCCTGTTGTCACTGCCACCTAGGTAGTGTGGGAAACCACACAAGCTCATGTAATTTCCTGCCTTTTGTAAACACTCCACTGGGAGTGTTAGATATTACACTGTACAATTATAAATATATTGGTCACTGCTGTGGTCGGACTGTGTGTGTGTGTGTGACGGAGGTGGCAAATATAATAGAGCTCCATTAAAGAAAAACACTTAGTGCTCTTAATTTCTCCCAAAGTCCAATTATGTGTCAAAATGATTAAATGGAAACATCTCCTGTAACAGGCAACCCCCATCTTTATTTTATATTATTTTATTCGCAATAATAAATGTTTTACTGGAAGGTAACAGGAAAAGGTCTTTTTTGCTTTTGTCTTTATGTATGATTGATGTTTTTTGGGAACAGGTCACTATGCTGAAAGTGCAATATTGTATATGACCAAAAGCAAAATGTAACCTTTTTGTGTAGACCTATATACATATGAACATGACTAACCTTTTCTGCTGTAAATCATTTCTTTTCCATGCTTGTCTTGCCCTTAAAACTGAGCCCTCACACCCTGTGGACAGAGTTGGTTCTGAGGTGGGTCCAAGGGCAGAGCCCCAGAAAACAACAACCATTAATGGAGCTGCTATAGAGCTGCTATACACAGCTGATGGTAGCTCTGTGCTGTTTACACAGACAACCGGACACATACACGTACACATGCACACACACATGCACACACACACTGAGAACTATTTCTTTCCATTTTAACTGTTAAGAAATTCAAACTTTCAGGTGTTTCAGGATGCAGTTCATTTGTCTCATATCTGCTTTTCTGCCATTTTCAGCATTGCTTCAGCAATTTCCCTCAGCTCTCAGCATTCTCACTGCATTTTTATCATCAGGAAATGTGATTTCTAGTTTAAAATAGCTATCAGTGTCACTATAATAAAAGGTTTAAATAATTTTCCTTTAACTTACTTGCATCTAGCTTTTCCAGATTTTTTTGTTTGTTTGGTAAAGGTCAGTTCCAATTATCAGCAGTGGTTTAGGAAGCATTTTAGATCTTTAGTTAAATAAATGTAGTAATACCATACTGTAAGAATAATTCTTTACATCATTTTCCTGCATTGAAAATGTACTTAAAATATCAAAAGTATTAAAAAATATTGATTGCTGCTGTCTATTTTCTTAATTAATGAAGAAAATTAATAGTTTCATTTGTATAAAATTCAGAAAATAATGGGAAATGCCTTCATAATAATCCAGAGCTCAATATGAAATTAATTTTGTTTTGTTCAACTAACAGTCCAAACCTCAATATTCTTATAAATAAATTAGAATCATTAAATTAAATCATTAAATCATCTGTTTGTGGCCTTGCTCTGCTAGCTAGTGGCTATGCTTGTGAATTTGGCCCACAGCTTGTGAGTAATGTTATTTACTTGCTGTGTACTTGTTGATGTTATGAAGGTTGTATTGGCTAAATGTAGGATGTGTTTGGCTAGAGAGTCGGCTGGTTGTATTGCCTGCCGGGGGCACTGAATATATTTATAAAATTTGCCCAGTGTTGCATTTGTTTTTCACCTGTTGTAAATGTGTCTGAGTTAGGTATCTACCATATTTGTATTGTGCCAGTCTGGCTGTATATCATGAAATGTGGCTGTATTAATTAGAAATTAATATCAACTAGATTATACCTTATGTAGAACATATTTTTCATCTGGTGATGCCCCAGAAAATTACTCTTTCAGGATGGCAACCTTTTGGTATTACTTAAAAGTTTGGCAATTTGAATGCAGACTGCAACTAAAGATTATTTTCCTTATTGATTACTTTGCATATTATTTTCTTGATTGTTTGGTCTACACCCCCTCCACCCCCTCCAAAATTGTTCAGTTTACAGTGATATACAGTGATATAAAACAGAAAACCAGAGAACATTTGGTTGTTTTTGCTTAAAAGGGGACTTACATGATTGAGTCTGAAAAGAAGTGCTGATTAATTTAACTGACTTAATTACTTGACTAATTGTTGCAACTCTAATAAGAACGATTATTTTGAACCCAGCTGTGGATTGTATGCAATTACAAAACACAAAAAACCTAGTCAGTTCTCTGTGGTTGAGCTCTAAAGTGCATTCCACAAACTCAATAAGCACTGTTCCATAACAAGTAGTGGTGACATGGCTTCTTGATTAGCTACAGCCTGGAAAGATGTCCTGTAGGTCTTGCATGTCAAAGAGCCATTACAGCTTCTTACAGCTTTATATCACATTTGACACTACTCCCTTACTGCCTGTTTTAATTACAAATCCAAGTCATGCATAACAGAATACATCAGAGTCCAGAAACAAGAGTAGACTTCTCATTTCCTTATAAAAGTTATTTGTGGGTAATTTTATTGGATTGGAATTCTCAACCAGAAATACTATGAGTGCACATCCTATTCATGGGGATTAGATTTCCTAAAACTGTGACCTTTTAACACAGGGTCATGATGTGAGTTGTAATATGTTACTAACAGGAGCAAGGCTGTGCTGTAACAAAAGCAGAAATGTGCTTTAAGATAAGATAGAGCTTTATTAATCCTGAAGGAAATTCTTGTTTACTTTGCTTTCCTTTGTTACTACAATGTCAAGTTGTAATAGCTTACAGTATTTAAAAGTTTTGAGAACTGGCAAACATAATTATCTGAATGACTTGGCACAGTTTAATGGTTTGTTCAACTTCTGGTTTTAGGGCCTTTTTTGTTTGTTTTTTTAAGGATTGTATAGTGTACATTTGGTGCAAAGGGACTCGGTGCTTCTGTAATAAATCTACCACATTTTCATCACTAAAAATGTGATGTGATTTCTATTAGATATTTGTCCCTGTGTGTTCATCTCGAGGATGGTGTGATTCTGGAAGTGGATTACTTTACAGTAAGTTTATGTGAATGCTTATCTCACATCCACCTTTGGACAGAGAAACTGATTCTAAATGCTCCACAATAAGTGTTCAAATAACATCTCTATCACTCCCTTGTATTTTTTTTTTCATTTGCTTACTGAGTTCTATAGGTTGATATTACAGTATGGAGGGTTTCATTCCAGAATTTGATATACTGCATCTAGCATTTGAAAAAGTAAATAAGTGCTCCATGATGACTTTTCGAATAACTTTTTTCACTTACTCTTCTCATTTGCATTTCTTTCCATCAGCTTTTGCTTCAAGTTGCAGTATGCTTAGTTCTATAGGCCAACACAGAAATAGCGGAATAAAAAATTGTTCAAAGTACAGTTCATGACTGATGCATCACCTTCAGTCCTGTTGCAGATCTATTCAGGCTTGAATTACAGCTAGATTTTTCCATCAGATAACATGAATTCACATCATGATGTATGTATGTCTGCTGTTCTTGTCAGCTGTATACATAGCTTGACTCAGAAACTTGTGTATGTGGTGCACCTGTAATAGCAGTAGCATGGTCGACCTCTCATGTAAAAAGAGGTACACATCACTCATCCACAGATATGCCTGGTGGTGGGAGTATGTTTTTGACTCATGAATACCAAGAAAGAATGTGAATGTGTTACATGTCTGAAATGGCACTTTGTACAGTAATGGTACAAACACTTAAAACATCTAAGTACAAACATCAACCTCAATCCCAAGCATCAGGGTGGAGCATATTGTCTGGGTGCAGATCATGCAAGTATAACACTGTCAGAATGGTACAGACAGCATTCATCACATTCCACAACAGATGCCACGGACATAAGATCAGCACGCCTTAAATGCAGTGGAGCTGAACCTGGTGCAGCCAAAACCAAGGAAATCAAAGCTGACTGGTGTACTAACAGTGAATGCTTTGAGGTGAGAAATACTGTTAAATGAATGGAATTCTTGCCATTTTCTTGTCTGCTGCTCCACACCACCCAAAATGTATAAACACAACTGATGAATCTGTGTTGAGAGATGCAATGGCACACATTTCAACAGCTGATTTAAGTGCACATGGCAGTATGGAATGTACTCACATTAATGTTTCCTATTTTGTATATGCTCCAGGCTGATATTACAGTATGGAGGGTTTCAATCCAGAATTTGATATACTGTATCTAGCATCTGAAAAAGCAAAACAACTCCATGATATCCTTGTTTGGCTCATTCTGCACTTTCTCCCAAAAGAGAGCATAGAGTTCTTGAGAATCATAAAACACAGACTCTATGTATTTCAGTGCATATCTGACTTCTGTAGCTCTTTGGAACCTTTATTCCCTAGAACTGTCATCAGTTAGAGTTGCTGTGTGCTTTACATAGTTTGGGACAGCTTGTGTTTGATGTTCTCCAGATGTTTGTTATTCTTAGTCTACAAGAGCCTAATGTGAGCATTGTACAAAAAGTTAGCAGTGTTATTCTTCCATTGGTTTATCACACTTGAAATAGTTTAGATTCATATAGGCATACACAGTTTGGTTATGGAAGCGTTGTAGGCTGATATCACTGCAGAGTTTTGTTTTGTTTTTCTTAATGCCATACTTCCTAAGTAGTATGCATGGTGTTTCATGTTTAAGAAAGGGCTATGAGATCATGAACTATCAAGAAATACTAACAAAAATCCAAAAGTCTGCAGCTTTCAGTCAGTACAGGACATTCCCAGGAATTTTAAATAGATATCTAACCTAAAAAATAAAAAAAAAACAAGAATAGCAGTACTGTGAAAACACGGAATGGATTTTCTGCCATCATGGTCAGGGATCAGACATGTGGTTTGTAAAAGAAAACAACAAAGAGAATGTAGCATGTGCAGAAACTTCCAGCTCCAAGAACTGTTCTTGAGGAACTGAACAGAAAGTCTTCAACAGTGGCTTGGAGTGAACATATGCATCTTTCACATTTCATTTTTGACAGTAAGTCTCTCTTTTCCTGTTCCTGTCTACCACTGGGACAAAACACCAGCAGGAGAGAGTTTGTGTTTGATTGTGGTGGACCAAAACCCAGACTACTGACCAATACGTGTTTTGAATCAAGACTCGAAGGATCAGATTTAAAGTGATGGAGTGGAGAATGGAAGCAGGCAGAGCCCTGTGGGTTGGCAGCCATAAAGAGTTGTGAAAGATTGCAGCCAGAGGACAGCCAACTGGATGGCATCTGTGGTCAGCAAGGCATTGCTTGTATTTCCTTGGATCAAAGGTAGCCAGTTTTCTAAGTCTGTTTAGAGTATGTCTACATAAGTTTGCACTTGGCAACGTTTACCTGGAAAAATAGTAATACACCTTTCACGCAAAAAATGCAGCTTTGATGCCTTGCTCTCAGTATGTGGACATTTGTGAACCACAGAAAATACATATTGAGCCAGCTTTTGTTATGTGTACCCTTGTGGGTCACAACTATGTAATTTTGAATAGATGAAAACAAGATGGAATATAGAAATATACAAATAGCTTGGGTCTTTGATTCACCAGTGACATGTGGGCAAAATACTTTTATTAGCTTTTATCTGTGAGTGTTTTGTATGTAAAGACTTTTTAGTTCCAAAAGATTGATTTGCAAAGATCCAGCCATTATGTATTATTCCATCCATTATACCGCTTATTCCCTTATCCCTATGCCCTAGACAGATGGCCAGTCTATCGCAAGGCTGATTTATAGAGATAAACAATCATTCACACTCACATTTACACCAATTAACCTAACTTGCATGTCTTTTTACTGCGGGAGGAAGCCAGAGAACCCACACAGGCACAGGGAGAACATGCTAACTCCACACAGAAAAGCCCTGAGCAGACCAGGTTTCGAGCCCTGAACCTTCTTGATGTGAGCCAACAGTGCTAACCACTGCATTTCATTCATATAATATATGTATACACTGTCTGGGGTGTAATGGATTTTAATTAGTTAGAATCATTACTTGTTTCATCCAAAGAAAATTTCTGCTGTTGTGAACATGTAAATGTCTAATTTTCAGTTGAAATGTATATTTATTTAGTGTTTGCCAAAATGACAAAAACTGTTCCTTTAAAACATTGAAAAATACAGTGGTGCTTTTATAATAATTCATGTTACTGAAATCTTGTATGTTCTCATTGGTATTAGTCATTTCTGGTATTTGAACACATTGTTCTTATGCAGTAAACCTAGTTGCCCTAACTACAGTTCAGAATGGCTTCCCGAATACTGGGTACATGTTTTTTTTTCCCAGCTGGTACGGCTGTCCAAGTCTTGGTTGTGTATTCTAAGTATGCAGCTCATGACACCAGAGAGCCAGCCAGCTTTGCCCGGGCTTTTTGACAACACCTGGCTCATATTTAAGCGGACCTAAAAATAGATTCTCCTCCAAATGCAAACCACCTGGATGGGGTCAAACCACTGTCACATGCATCCATTTCAGTGCTCGCTTTAAAAGATAATGCGAGATGTGACAATTATGGTATGAAGTACATTACACAGTTGACATGTATCCACCAGAGCCTTGGCCACACTTGATGACTGTTAGAGCCATGTGGTCTGTGAACACTGAGCACATACATGCAGGCGTTTTGATGTCTACTCTTTGTCTACAATAAGTTAAGTTAAAAATAATAACAGCATTTACTTTGAGTGAATTTTAATCGTCTAGTAATGGTTTTACTGCTTAGTCCTGTAGAGCTGATGGGTTTGGGTGGCCTCACTTACACATGAAATGTCTGTGTTTGGTTTTCACTAATTGCTTTCGCATGACTTGGTCACAGGTGTCAGGCAGAGACCTTTGGTAAATGTTTGGCATGGTCGAGTAAGCAAAGTTTCAGGGCCTACCTGGAACGGTTCAGGCTTTAAATAGCAGCAGGGCGTTACCCATTTCCTCTGCCGTCTCACTTGATGCAAACACACATGAGCTGATGAATTACAAGTTGACTGGAAATTATGAAGACTTAGAGAAAATAAGAGTAATTTTGTAGTAATTGCCATCAAGCTGTTAGGTCTTCCAGTGCAAAGGCTCTTGCATGTTGGGAGTGCAAGTGTGGTGGGAGGCAGGTATTTTTAGTATCAAACTCCTCTGTTCCAGTGGCATGGCACTCAAGCACAACATACCTTCTGTGTTGTGCTTTCCTCCTTAAGACAAGTACTTTCCCTTCTATGTTTTGTGTGTTGGGCAGACTGCCAACGCTTTGGCTTCACAAAGGGTCACTGAGCAGGAGCTTTTAATAGAACTGCCTTTTGCTGACTCCAAAAAAGAGCATCAAATCCACTGTCTACAGTGTCTGGTGGCAATTTTATTCCTCTTTTCAGAATAAGTTAGGATTTATTACAACACAATAAAGTGAGATATTTGCTTTAAAAAAATAAATTCTCACTTGACAAGTCTAATATACATATATAATACATTACTGTGCAAAAGTTTAAGGCACCAAAGGTAAGGTGAGGATGCCATCAAAAATAATCCCATGATTAATTTTTATTCATTAATTAACCTCATGCAAGTGCAGTAAACTGAAAAAACCTGAATCAGATCAGTATTTCCTGTATTTGACCCCTCCACCCTTTGCCTTCAAAACAGCTCCAGTTCTCCTCAGTACACCTGTACTCAGGTAGTTTGTTCCAGCATCTTGGAGACGTTACCTCAGTTCCTCTGTGGATTCAGGCTGTCTCAGTATCTTCTGTCTCTTCATGTAATCCTAGACTGACTCTGTGATGTTGAGATCAGGGCTCTGTGGGGGTCAGACAGTCTACTGCAGGACTCCTTGTCCTACTTGTCTCTGAGGATAGTTCTTTATGATGCTGACTGTGTGTTTGGACTCATTGTCCTGCTGTAGAATTAATCTGGGACTGATCAGACACCTCCCTGATGGTACTGATGAAGGATTAGAATAAAAACATCTAAAGTCCTTAAAACTTGCACAGTACTGTGTGTGGGACTAACTGAAACACTTAAAAACTTGTTGTTTTAAACTTAGCACTTGACAAGCCTATAAACATTCCCCAGTAGCAGAGTATACTGAATATCTACAACTACAGAAAATGATGAAGTTTTTGCTTAAAGATGCTGAATAGATGCTCTAATACTTTTGATAGAAGGAAATGACAAAGACAATTAATTCATTCCAAACTTCACAATTTCTCACAATAAATGTAATTGATGTTGACTCACATCAATAAGTTCAGAGACTGTTCCTGTTGTGAACAAACAGTGAATAGCAAGTCTGCAGGGTCAACATCAACTTGCCCAGGATGACACAACCTTGTAGAGGATCATCACTGGTGGGTCTATGGCAATGACCCAGAGATCAAACAGCAGTCTTCACGGTGGAAGAGACCAAACTTGTTAGGTCTTAATGGTTAACCCCCCACCCACAACCATACACATAAGCAAACATGCGCACAGACCATAAATACACTCAATCCAGAGCTGCAGAGTTTTCTCTGTTAGATGTACCATTGTCATGGCAACAGGAAACAACAGGAGCTGTCAGACTGCAGATTAACAGACAATCCCACTGAAAGCAGTCATGTCTCTACACTACTTACTCTTGCTTTATGTGCTCAGAGGAGCTGACACATACACACTCACGTAGCAGCAGCAGACACAATTTGTTTTGCTCTGCATATGCTTGAGATAATCCATTATCATGATCCACCTTCAACATGTGTACACACGAAATAATGTATCAGTCAGTGAAAACTGTCAGCAGACACAAATGGCATAAAATGCACCTACACCCACACAAATTAGACAAGCCAGTTTTACTGTGTTGCTGATGAATAATTAGCACTGTAAGTGTTCTCTCTGACTCGCTCCCTCTTAAAGAGAGAAACACATCCCCTTTGCTTCTCTTTCTGTATCTTTAGAGAAGAATGACAGTTTCATATTCTGAACCTTGCACAGAGGCTGAAGTGTTTGTCTGAAATATCCATGAGAACTGTACCTCTGTTATGCATTGTGTCAAGGAGCAAAACAGAAGATGTAAGAACACACTACATCACACATTTTGAAAATCGTCCTGTTAAATACCACTGAAAGTTTTACCTACTAGGGAACCTTCATAAAAAAATGTCAAAATATGATAAAATGTAACGTATTGTAAACTAATTTTTATTGGATATTGGCTATGTTGGATTTTAACTTAAACGACTAAGAGTCATCTTGCTTTTTCTTTATTCTCTATTTGACTGACAGAAATATGCAGGCTCCAAGCGTAGACATGATGACTGCAAATTTTTGCATGGGTCCTTACACAAAGTAATGCATTCCCAGTGTCAGTGTGAGCACCCTTATCTAAGGATTATCCCTTTGGCCCACCAATCAGTGATTAATGTGCCTCCTCCACCTTGCGGGACCATCTACAGCCAAAATGAGTACGCTTCCTGGAAAGGTCTGGGGCAGCTTCACCATCTGTCAGCCAGCTCCACGGAAACATGCTATGACAGATCCCTGTGTGTTCTTTATAGAAGTACTTAGTGTGTGTATTTGAGCATGTGTGAGTCTGTGTATATGTGGCCTGCTGTCACATTGAAAGGAGTAAGACATTGTCCCAGTTACAGTCTGATTGGTCCAAACAAGTGTCTACTGAGGCATTAAATTTACTGAGTAGAAAAACTGACACTTCTAGGAGGACAAAAAGTTCTAGTCAGGAGTTGGTTCTTATTTAACTCAAATCTGATTGTTCTTTTCATACAAATACATACTTGCATTTAATTTTTTGTAACATTATTGGTATGTTGATAAGTCTTTACTGAAAAACATAACCTTTTCTGCTGTAAATGCAACTTATAAAATATTCCTGAAGTTATGTATACCATAATCAAATATCAAACAACTTTTTTAAAATGAAAGATCAAGATGAAAGCTTTAGCAGCCCTACCTACCCCCAGTCTTAAAGGTAAGAGTTTATGAAGGTAATAAAAGTAAAAGAAATTAAGAGATGTTATGCAAAGTTTTAGTAAGATTTTAGTGATGATGCAGCAGTAAAAGTATCATAGTGTGTACCAAAGCAGTGATGTGCTGCTTGATACCATCAATCAGCAAAAAGATTCAACATGCTAAATGAGAGAGATGAGAGGAATTATTATTGGGTGTGGGATTTTAAGCTTCAGGCCTTAAAAACACCAAGCAGTTCTTGGAATACTTAATGAAACTCACCCCTCTCGAAACTCTACTTTCTACAGTGCCAGAGGGCAGACTTAATAGGACTTGGACTGTCTCCAGCTGTTGCAATTAGAATGGGAGGATGTATCTTTATAACCTTTGCATAGCACTTCTGTAATTTCTATGATTAACATGATCATTTTAAGAGACAGCAGCATATATTTTATTTGCTTCCCCTGAAATGGGCTCCAACAATATAGGGTTATAATCTTGACTTTTTGATGTAATTGTGTGTTTACATCTCTATCCAGTGAACCTTGTAAGAACTGTAGCTTCTTTTACCCATTTCATATGTGCAGTCAACATGTAAAGTTTACTCACTTAATAGGGGAAGGACAGAAAATTAATGAACAATAAGTATGATAACACAACGTCTTTACTGGTTCCAGTTTCTCCATCAGCAGAATTTATTGCTAGTGTGCTCACTGTAAATTTGTAAAATTCTAAGCACTGCACTCCAGCAATATACAAACTGCTCGCACATCAGCAAAGTCAAACTAGACTTTTGCACTTCCTTATGGCGCTGGCCTCAATTGCTGTCTTTTAGCCTCTCTTCATGTTTCGCAGGAATATATTTGTGACTTTGTTTTTACAAATACAGACTAGCAGGGTCATTTGTGCTCTGAAGAGAGCTCAGACAACACTTGGAAAGAGTCTACAGACCTCTCCCCTCTCAGGGAATTGAGGGATGGAAGAGTGGAAGTACACTGGAAGGAATGTTCCCTGTGCACATGTTTCTGCCTATAGCGGAGAGGTAAAATGGGAATGGGAGAAAGGAATGAATGCCAGCATCTGCCCATGAACCATGGCCCCTGACTCTCAATGCTTCAGTGCGATAGCGTGCACCAAGAATTTATGCATTAACGAGTTAGAGACAGGGCGGGTCGGGTAGAACATGAACAAATTGACAGACAGACAGACATATGACCTGCGAGCGGCTGTGGAGCCGTTTGTACAGCCTTGCCTTTTATTGGTTTCAGTCTAAGCCTGATCTTTCAATCTACACACTGGTCTCATTTAGTCCAACTCATGCTAGGTGTGGCACAGTGGCAGGCGAAAGGAAACCAAAACCAAATGGGCCTCAGGCTTGGCCCCTCAGCTGAAGCCGCCATCGGTCCCTCCAGGAGCTGGCTGCTGTCTAGTGGCTGCCCAGGAAGAAAGGAGTGTAAATCAGGCTACATAGGCGTGGTCCGCCACACAGCTCACCATGCACAGCCAGCCACATTGTAGATTGGCAGAGGGACAGTCAGCAGATACAAGCCCCGTATCCTAACGTGCAGTGAGGGGTTCACAGGAGGTTGGAGAGGCCAGCTGTGGGCATTGCTTGGAGTGGTGCATTTAATTTTGTATTGAAGAAAGACACCTCTGGCAAAACAGATCAAGAAGAGGAGGACAAGGAGGAGGGGCACCAGCACTGAGTTTGAACATTTGAGAAAATGCCACAAACCTCATGGCGAAAAGAAACATGGGTCTGGGGAGAAGGAGGAGGTGAGAGGAGGCGACTGAGTGTTTTGCCACCACATTTAAACCAGAGCTCTGAGTTTGTTGACTTTCGTGAAGAAGGCAACAGCCGCACACCCATTTTAATTCACATGGCTACTTTGCATGAGAGATGGTGAAAGACACTAGTACTTTGTAAATGAGCCATTTGTTTGAATTTCACAGTTAGTGTGCGTGTGTGTATTATGTATATGGTTTTGCATGTGTCAACATGTCAGAAACAAAATATCTTTTTAGTGACTATAACACAAATGCTACATCTATAAACAATATAAGGCAATTTATTTATTCTTCAAAAGGCATGTAAGGTTGATGACATGTAACACATGTAGTTGATAGTTGCATTGGTCTCCCCTTGCTGATATTTCCACCGTTTAATTAAATGATGCAACAATGCTGGAAATACTGTCCTCTGTATTTTCAGTCTTAGCTCTTTTAAAACCTCAAAAGGCTAGAGGTAAAGAACTGTAGCATATGTTGAATGTATCCTACAGTATAAAACATGCATGAGGCACTGTGAGGCGATGCCAGTGACAGCAAACGCTGCGTCGTCACTAATGCTGGGACCCAAGCCACGTCTGCTTAACTGACAGCATTAAAAAGGCATTTAACTTGTTGCTCGGCAGGTTCACGCTACAGTTTAATGGCAAATCACCCATTACATCTCTTTGTTTTCCAAAGCAGCAAGCTTTAGTGATGAAACCCAGATCAGGATCAACAACAGTAAGACACTATCACTACTATCATGATATTATCACATGATCATTCCAAGAAAAATCCCTCTCCCCTTTCTACTCCACCACATTTAGTAATTCTACTAGGTAATTCTGCTTTAGATTGTATTTAGGTGGATAACCAGCAGTTCTTCCATCTAGATAAGAGAGGAAGAAGTCAAGAATAAATTTCATGGCTAGTCAAGCAGTTGTCCACTTCTTTGAAAATATCTGTGCTCCAGGTCAAAAAAGAGCTATCTCGTTAGTATTACATTTGGACCAACTGTTACTTTTAATCGGACAGCATACAGCCAATCAAAATCTCTATCCTGTCTTTGAGTACCCAATGGATTTGAATTGCTGGCTAATGTTAAAAATCAATGCAGCTTGGCAGGGCCCTATAGTACAAACCATTTTGCTAAGTATCCAAGTGAAAACTGTGTGAATAGGAAATTGCTCTATATGCTCCATATATACCATCTGGTCGTTTTACTAATGTAAGTTTGAAACAATTTGATAACAGTCCAAATGAACAGTAAATGAATCAGTGGAATCAGTTTTTCCATTTGTGTTGGTGACACAGTACTGCTCAGACAGTTGCAGTCGCATTATCTTTTTCAGTACTATTAGCAGTATACTCTTCTGGGTCAATATAGTGAAATCATAATAGCCAAGTTTACTGATAGCAATAAAGAGCGGTAAAAGTTCATTCAAGGAGACATATCTCGAAGAAACTGGTTGATTTTGGAATATGTTGGTGGCACCCCTGTGTATTTAAAACCAAGTCCATTCTTATCATTTCCCAGAGCAAGAGATTACTGTGGTCTTCAACCTCTACACCTTTGACATTTCCAGTTTAAGAGGAAGCAGCAAAGTCAGTCACCTAAGAGACTTGCAGATTTCAACAGGCATACCCAAACAGATACAGACGCGCCTTAAATGTAAGCAGCAGTTGCACTAAAGCTGGAATGCTTGGCATCCTTGTGACCATAAATCATACTGGTGTATATACACACTCACAAACAGAGACCCAGACGCAGCAGTGGAGGAAACATGGAACATCATATGGTTCTGATGAAGTATGGACAACTGAATGACATCAGTGGGTTTACCACAAAGCATGAGAGGTGAAATGGTCAGAAAATTCAGAATCACTGTTGACTGCTGTATCTCTGTGAGTGAGCTGAGGTCAAAAGTGCCTGGGAGATTTTGTAATTGGTTGAACAGTACAGAGAAGACAAATGGACAAACACAATGGTCTATTTTTAAACTGAATATAGTACATCAGAACTCAGTGTATATCCAAACATCTACAGCCCAAGATACACAACACATAAACGAGCATAAGATAACATATCTTGAAGATATGTTTACATCTTATTGACATTATATATATGTTCAGCAATTACTTCACTTCCTTCTTTCCTCTCTCACTCTAATATGTTTCAATGTTGAATTAGTAAAAACAGCTGTCAGTTATTTATTTTTCTTTTTTATTTTCTTTTTCTTGTATTTCAATTATTACAGTGACCCTTTCCAACATTTGCACCTTTCAAGCTAATATTCATTCTGTCCCTCTGATCTTGGTTTCAGTTTTCATTGTTAATGACCCATGTAAAATTTGTCAGAGATAACCTTAAGTATAGTTTTCTTTTTGGTGTTGCCAAGTGCAGGTTTAAGCACCAGGTTCAAACTAAGGGGAGTGAGGGTTGATGGAGCAAGAGATTGACAGGGAGGCTGGTGCAGTGTCAGAGGCAGTAATGTGATGTTAAAAATGAACCAGCACACGTAACTGTTCAGCGCCACTGAT
>BRZM01001208.1:42447-60157 GCA_033238685.1 Lates japonicus | reverse complement strand
GGTTAAAGCGCTGAGCAAAGGTCCGCAGAGAAGGTGAGTATGCAGCACGAGAGAAAAACAGTTGGTCAATCAGAAGATGAAATATTCCTGACAAAGTTTCGCAGAGTTTTGATCAAACAGCACACGTGACAGTAAGGGGCCGGTTACGCGCACGAACGCCGCCAGGTCACCGTCTTCACGGCCGCATGCGTTCCTTCCGTGTGTTTTCTCGTGGGCCACCGCCGTACGTTGAGGACATCAGGATCTTCGCCGTTTATCGATTTCGCACAATGAATGTCAATTATCGCTGGCGTCTTCATCGACAGACACTCAGCCGGCGACGCCTTCGGAGAAACCGAAATGCGCCGTTCAAACAGCTACCGGATAAACGATGGATATTCCATTGCGATGCTTCAACGTCGGCTATCACCAGCACCGCGGTAACACAACGATGCGACCAGTTATCGTCCACCGCAGAACGAACGGATACCGCATCAAGATACCGCCACGAATAAAACTTCGTCCAGAACGTCTGGTCAATCACTCTTCATTATCGACAACAGCCAGGCCAACGCCATTTCACTAATCAGCGATTACACACTAAATCAGTGAGAAACATTGTCGCACGTCTTGCTGAAGAATATCTGTACTCCAACACAGGTTCGTGAAATGAATCAGGTCAGAAGAGACTCGCCGTTAGATACAGTGGCGAGTAAAGTATTGAAGACGTCACCGGTGCGGGTTCGTGGCACCGGCAGCTGAAGAGTTATCGCCGTAGCGAGAGTTTGTCAGAAAGGTCAGAATCAAATTAAAACGACAAAATGTGTTCATCGCCAGGCAGCACACAGCATGCCGTGAAACAAAATCAGTTCGCACGCAGTAGCCCAGCTCATTTGCGGGCCCGCCGGTTGCCTGGCCTCGTCCGGCCTCACGCACCGGCTCGCGGCGAAAGAAATCTGAGGCCGCTGAACACGCCAGAGTTTCGCCGGAACACAGCCCGCGAGCGGTGCATTGTCCGTCAACGGGCGGGTTATCGTGAGGACACCATTTTAACTTATTTTGTCTCTCGTGCCCTGTCCTCCCAGCCATCCACAACGGCAAAAACACACCTGAAGCCTGCGCACACAGGCAGCTTCCATAGCTGCGAGGGCGCATCAGCCACGATCTGCGATCTTCAGCTCAGCCCGACTTGCGCCTCCCGAGAAATGGAGCCCAAACCCTCTGTTAGTTGCATTTGAACATGTCACCATTGTTGTCGGTTGCTTTTTAAAGAGATAGATCAGGTACATCTTTTTTCATCTTTCATCTTTCCGAAGCCAGAGCCGAAGAGATCTCCTTCACTTTTCTTCATTTACAAGTGAATGTCACCTTCGACTGTTCGAGCTGTTTGAATGTTCTCATCACGCACTGACCGTACGATCGCTATCGGGTCAGAGGCATAGAGGAACGCTGAATACGCGAGTCGCGCTGCCGACAGTCACCGGGTCATTGGCAGAATACCTCGCATAGCGTCCGAATGTCAGAAATAAAGTTACCAACACACATCGTCATTCCACCAGCTCATCGAGAGTGATGGCTTCATGAAGCGAAAGTCTCAGGTACGTCCAGGTGTTCAGCCCAGCATTGTCCAAACCCGCGCGGGTCCAACAGATAACAGCACCACAGCACCATTCGGGGCAACATTGCCAGGCCGTCAAACTTCCGCACCGATGTTCACCATCCACACCACCACGGAGTTCTCGTGCGAACGATCGTGCACACCGCACGAGCATGCATCACTAAACATTAGATGAAGTACTTTCAGGTAATATTTAAACATAACTGAAGTGTTGATTAAATTCCACAGTAGGCGATTCATTGTTTATATAAACGCTTATTAAGTTACGAACAAAGTCAGACATGAATTAAAATGGTTGGCGACCACTGAAATTGCTTGAGTGTGTCCGTCGTTGCCGGGAGCAATCAATCCACAGTCGGCAGGTTGTTGCCTTGGGCGTGAGATAAATGACACTAACAAAGCGTTCTTCGCGGCTTTCTCGTGCTCGAACCATTGTGAATCTTCATCACCGTGGTCAGCACATCACTTTACACCGGCCCTGCGTATTAACCCTCTTGTAATGTAAGGATACAAAATTCAGCAGCCTTTTATTTTCAGATCAAAATACATGTTAACAAACAAAATAACTTACGTTTTGCTACTTAATTTTCTTTTGTTGGAATCTCGAACACTGTCTGGCGACCATTTGTTACAAACGAACCAAACAGATCAGTTACGTCCCAGCAGTTATAGCCCACAACATTGCATAAGTTGCGGTCTCTGAGGAGGGAGAAAGTCAAAATCAAACACAGGTTCAACCACGGTCAAAGCTGACAACTTCAGTTTCTTCTGCTCAGCAATTCATCGCTAACAAGCCTTCGCGCAACGTTTCATTTAGAAACTCACATCCTCATTAATGCCAACATCATTTTGATTGATATCCTGACGGAAAGTTTCATTCACAAACACGAGAGTCCGGTGGCGCCGATTTTTGGGAAGCCCATTATCTGATCTCTGGCATTTCACGAAAAATCACACGATGAATGCCCTCATCAGACGGTGATGTCGTCCAGCGCAGTGGGCTCAACCATCAGAACACTGCGAAACCAGTCCTCGACGATCCCTGATTATGACTCCCCACCGACCAAAAGCGTCAGTTAAATCGAAGCACCACACCCAGAGACACATTATCACCAACAGTCACCATTAGCCGTTGCTGTTAAACACATTTGCGTCTCAGTTATCTGCGCCTGTGACGGACGTGTCATTCAGCACCAACCGTGCGCACGGGACTCAGTGACAAGACTGCCCGTAGCCACTGCCCCGTCATCTCCAGCATCCTGCGTCATTGTTCACCTGACAGAGACATTGATTACGTCATCATCAGGAATGAAATTGTTGTTCACAACGCCGATGCCGATATGTCACGAGAATGGCGCATACCCGCAGTGTTTGTGAGCAATCATAGCACAGAACATCTCAGGTTCGGCCGAATGAACGTGTTCGTTATCACGTGGCGACAGTGAGCCCGTATTTAGACTTCAGGCTGATACGCATAGAAACATCAGTGAACGCACAGCCTCACTCCGCAACACCCGTGCGACGGTTCACGCCCGACAACGCCCAGATAGTGCTCACGACCGTCCACAATCACCTGCCTGTAGCCTGAGCATCCAGCGGCCGTGACGGGATCGCCCGGAAAAGAGGCTGGCGGTGCGGGATGACCACGGGAGCAACGACCGGTGGGACCTCAGCCCGCTCAGCAAACACCCAGAACATGAGGTTACCTCACATGAGCATGGTTGTGATGGCCCGAGGATCTGCAGATTGCATGAGTCAATGAGATAAGACAGGAGCATGCGAGGCGACAGGCCGCCCGGCAGATCAGGCCGATCACATTGCGTCGAACGCCTCGCAGCCGAACATCCTCGACAGACTGTTCGAATGGCGAACGAAAGTTTGAGCTGAAAGAGATTATGTAATGTTTGAATGACAAAATATTTAACCTTAAATGAAAAGCTGACCAACACACAGATACCAGACCTGATGCTTCACATATTGTTACCCACTGTCAATCGTTCATCCTCCCGTCCTCCTCATTTCTGCATTATAGTGTTCTTCCCCTGTCTGGTGTTTACATGAGGATTAGCTCATCATAGCACCAGGAAGATTTTAGAACCGCTGCTCCTGCAAACACTGACATGCAACCCACCCAACACCGACTTCAAAATCTTCTAAACTGTATGCTATGGTAGTACAAATATCATCCGGACCCAGTCCACTTAGAGCACAGACATAAGAGTGGAGGGAAGGACACTAACACAGAGACAAGGAGGACAGGAGGATGAACAGTTGACAATTAGGTAACAACACATTACTATGTGCAGAGGCAATGAGAGTAGTCATCAGGTCGAATTATCTCCGGCAATAATGGCGAATCTAACCTTTCTTACTAAGAGTTAAACGACATTATTTTCGTCATTCAAACATTACATAGTCCTGCTTTAAGTAAACCTCATTCACCATCCAGGCAGTCTGCCGAGGATCCTGTAGTCCAGTTCGGGTAAACAAGTGGTCCCACTCCAGTGCTGGTCAGCCAGCACCCACCCAGGCGACCTGCATTCTAAGTCAGTCACCATCCACATCTGCTCCCTATCCATCCCTGGTGGCTGTATACAATCTCCTGGTCCACATAGAGACCAAATACAACAGAAAGAGCTATGCAGTTGGATCATTTGTGCTTCTCTGCAACCCTTGGCTGAAAGGTGAGTCCATGGGGTAACACTCTTCTTATATTCTACAGTCTTTTTGCTATAATCCTGTTGTGGATGTACTGAGTCCCACGGTGTTGCTCCCCATTGAAGTCATCCCACACCACTGTCTTTTCAGATGATCCAGTCTACATGCCACTGGATGCTCAGATACAAGAGTATATAAAGAGTGATTATGGGTTGGTGTTCATGGGCACTAGTCTAAACGTCAGGAGTCGTCCCTGGTCATATGGTCAGGTATGTGAATAGACCATGTATAATCACAGAATTGTTTGCAGGTGAGGAAACAGTGCATTCACACTGATGTTTCTGTATGTGCAGTATGAGCCTGGGGTCCTAGAGGCATGTCTGAGGCTCCTGCAGGTCAGCCCACAGCACCTCAGTGACAAACACAAAGACTACATTCGACGAGCAGACCCTGTCTATCTGAGCAGGGTGGTCTGTGCTATGGTGAGAGAGAACACTCACAAACACTGCAAACATACACATGCATTTCCTCTCGTGGCAAATTTGTGACTATTATTAATAACATCATGGCTGGAATTTATTGAACAACAATTTTCTGTGCAGTTTCACAGTGAAGAAAGAAAGAAAGTGACGTAAGTAATGTGTCTCCTCCTGTCCAAGGTGAACTGTAATGATGACCTGGGAATACTGGAGGGGAAGTGGCAGGGCAGCTACAAAGATGGTGTGAAGCCTACAGATTGGAGCGGCAGTGCTGACATCCTTCACCACTGGGTCTCATCCAACTATAGCCCCGTGCGCTACGGACAGTGCTGGGTATTTGCATCCGTCCTCTGCACAGGTACTTTGAATAACTGGGGCACAAGAGTGTATTTATGCCAACAATAATGGGTAACATTTAGGTTTTATTAAATATATCTCTAAGGTGGAACAGTTGCCCTACATCTGATTTTAACTGGCCTTTTGAGTCCAGTAGAATTCATAATCCAAAAGTCATCAGAGGTTTTAGTTTCTCACAGTGTTCCTGATACTAGGTTTAATTTTCACTGAACGACAGTCTTTGTCTGATGTGAGGCATTCATGTTTGTGTGGTTTTCATGCTGTACTAGTAAATGCCAAGTCAGATGTATTAGAGCTTCCCAAAAATCAGCTTCCCAGACATAATTACAACTCTGTATTGACATGAATGTTATTTACTTCATATGTTATAAACTTTCAATCAGGATAACTCCAATATTCTAAAAAATGAATGTGGCATTAAGCCCATGGACAGGGATGCAATATGGCACTGGAGGAGTTTTCTAAAGTCTGGAAACTACAAATTTATAACAGAGAGCCCATGTTACGTACTTGATAGATAACAATGTTAACAGGCAGAGAGGGGCTAAGGAGAAGAAGTTGTCAAACTGCATTGTGGGACGTGTAGGATACCTGCTGATTTGATTTTGACTATTTTCTCCCTCCTCAGAGACCACCAACTTGCAATCGTATTTGTTATGCAATATTTGGCTGTTTATGTTTGCTGCTTTTTGTGGGATTTATATTGATCATGTTTTAGTTCCGTTTATAGTAAATGTGAATGTTATTAGATCATAAAATGTTGATTCACTTAAGGGACAGATTGTTCAAGTTCCAATAAAAAGAAAAAAGAAAAATTAGAAGTAGAAAACAAAAACATAGAAGTTGCATTTTTGCTGTTTTTGTTGTATGTATTTTAGACATATCATCATCATGTCTAGAAAGAGATAAAACTGCTTCGTTTTATGTCCTTTACATTTTTACAAAGAGGGTTAATACCTTGATTCGGTTATAAAAGTGATAATAAGGACTGACTGTTTTTTTCCAGTGATGAGAGTGCTGGGGATTCCCTCCAGGGTTGTGACAGTTTTCAACGCAGCCCATGATGGTAATGGCAACCAAAAAATTGAAGAGTTTTACTCGAGCACAGGGGAGAAGCTCAACCTGTCGAAGGACAGCATTTGGTTAGTGTCATTTTATCTCACACCCTAAAGATAACAACCTGTATTTTAATGGATTAGTTATCAGTATGACAGTTTACACTCAAACTGAATTTTCAGTGAATCCTTATTATTTTAATTCAGCATATCACTGACTGTTTTAAAATTAACTTAATAAATGTTTTATATGAAACGATGAATCATGAAAAGCGTAGCAGTCTATGTTTCTGTGGGTTGATGTCAACACTTCAGTTGTATTTTTACTTTGGTGTGTTTGCCTGTAAGTTATTCATCTGTGTTTACTGGTGTCTGCATACTCATTTTCTGAGTGTGTGTGTGTGTGCACATTCATTCCTATATGCCCTGCAGGAACTTCCATGTGTGGGTGGAGTGCTGGATGAGAAGATTAGACCTCGGTGCAGAGTTTGACGGCTGGCAGATAGTGGACCCGACACCCCAGGAGAAGAGTGCCGGTGGGTCCTGCCCCAAGTGGGCCTCAACATGGTGCTGTTATCTATTTGGATTATATTTATAGGTTTGGACAGAAATGCTAAACAAAGACTTTACTGGACATACCTGGTCAAAACTGAATGTGACATGAAAGCTTCCTTCCTCCATAAATATCCTCTATATCAGTGGAAAATAATAGGTAGGGTGGCTGATGTGTTAATGTTAAATAACTAATATGTAACAATGGACATATGTTTCTCTGCAGGGATATTCTGCTGTGGCCCTTGCCCAGTGGCTGCTGTCCAGCAACGCGGCCTTGGTGTCCCGTATGATACCTTGTTCCTCTATGCCTCTGTTGATGCTGACATCGTACAGTTAATTGTGCGTGATGGCCTGGTGGTGGGGAGAAGGATGGATACTGAGTCTGTGGGGCAGCTGATCTACACCAAGAGCATTGGCTCAGACAGTCCAGAGAATTTGACATTCACTTATAAGAGTAAGAAAATTAAGAGGAGGTCCTGTGTCTGCAAGGCTTTCCAGGGAGAGATCCAGAAAGATTAAAAAAAAAAAAAAAAAGATAGATACAGATACAGTCTATCTTCTTTTAAAAGCAGCCAGTGTGTGTAATGAGAAGAGTCAGCATGATGCAAATGCAATATGTAGAGAGGTTTGAAGTAGGGTTTGTTTTGTCATTGTGTGTTTACATATTTTCTCCATTTTCTGTTCTTTTTTCAGGGAGGCACCAAGTAGTCGAATGCAGAGCACAGAATCACGGTCAGTGGCTGTGTAACAATCTTCACCCTCCTTTCCCTTTGCAAACATAAATACTCTATGTGTGCACAAATGGCTTCAAATTTAATAAATTTTGCCATTTAATGTGGATAACAGGAGAGACAACGCAGAACCAGGAAGACCAAAATAAAAGTTAAAATGGTGCTCCCTCCATCACTCAGATGGGCCACCTCTACATTTGACTGGACAAATGCACCACTCACTGACTGTGTATTTCCAACCTGGAAAAACTCGCAAAGATGTTCTTGAAACCTCAGATTTCTCCTTTATAATCCACAAACCAGTCTGTGAATAATTCTGAGATGAGAATAGACTGTGTGTTTGCATAAATGAAACTGCATGACCTACTTACGTGCACAAAGGCTAATTTCTAGAGTGAGCTCACAGCATGTAGTCTAGTTATACCTCTTGATGAACTTACACACATTTTGTCGTTTTAATTTGATTCTGTTGCCTTTTCCTGACAAAATCTCTCACTTTTACAGCAATGCTTTTACACTCTTCTAATACGCAGTCCTGCACAGTTACACCTGAAGGTGCTGAAGGTAATCTTTAATACTACTCATACTGCCAAAAATCTAACTTGTCAAGTCTCTATTTTAGTTCCATTTTCACAGTACCATGTGGCATGTTTAGGTGTTTGAATGTACTAAGACTGTCACAGCTGTGTTTTACTCCCACTGATTATCTCTGCCCAAGATGTATATGCTAATTAGTAGTAATAACATTCTTAGTAATATCAATAATAGAAGAAGTAATTATTAGTGTGTTCATATATGGACCTTTGGATGAAAGTTTTTTACACTGTATATTCATGCTGTGTCTGAAATCACTCTGTTATCCATTCATTCACCACTCCCCCTCAATACTTTATTCTGTAGTGGACAGTAAACTATGAATCACCATCATTTTGTGTTACCGCTGTGATCTGTGGACTACTGGTGTCACCGATAGTAGTAGAAGCGTGTTGTTAAAACATCACAAATGCAGTCTCCATCAGTTTATCCAGTAGCTGTTTGAACCAATGTACACATTTCTCAGTTTCATCTCCAGAAGGAATGTCACCCGGCTTGGAGGTGTCCCTAAGCATCAATGGGGTGCCAACAGTGGGTGAGAGCATTCCCATGAGTGTGACTGTCACAAATCAATCAAGCAACCCCAGGGTCCTGATGGAATACCTCAACGCCCAGCTGAAAGAGTACAACAGTGGCCCACAGAAGAGCTTCTGGAAAACACACAGAGAGGTGCACATACAGCCGCATGAAGGTGAAGAGGCTCGTAACTCTCTGAGCACAAAGACATGCGTGATTCACGTGCACTGTGAATATGTACAGCCCCTGCCACTGTTGCACTGTCACATTAATATTACTGTTTGATAAATCAAACCTCTGCAGAAACTTAAAACATACAGTAGGAATTATTTGCATCTTCTGATTGATTAGCTTGTTTTTCTCTCACATTAATTTTACCGCATACTTCACCTTCTCTGCAGTTTTGACACTCAAGCACACCATCCCTCCCTCTGACTATGAGTCAGTCGTGGCAGATGATGACATTGTGAATCTTGCTGTGGTGATAAAGGACGTGAGGACTGAAGAAAGAGTCCTGGATACAAAGGATTTCAACATTAGCTCACCACGGATAACCATAGAGGTACGGCAGCATCCAGCCTCCCTTCTCTTCAGCTCACAAAGTATTATGAATGAATTATGTAGCATTGTCCTCCTTTCTTTTTATTTTTCATCTTCCTCGCTTTGATCTCTCTCATGGTTGTCACTGTTATCAGTGTGATGAAGAGCAAACACAGAGCTCATATCAGAGAAACATTCAACACCAACCAGTGGCATTAAGTCCTGTCGTTTCCTGTCATCCAGAACAGTAGGGTTTCAGTCTGCTGAGAGCATGAACGCACACAGACATGAGCTTCCACCTTCACTTCCTGTGGAAGTCAAACAAAAACAAGACACACAAATGTGTCAAATGACATATAACCTCACAAAAAAGTCATCTGTGCTGCTGTGAAACAGTTTTGATTTGCTGTGTAACAGTTTTTATTACCACTCATCACATCGTGGATTAACATGTTAAGTGAGTGGGTGGTTTAACTGTCGGGTAACTGATCATGTAATCTGCTGTTCTGCAGATCGAAGGAGGGGACAGCATCCAGATGAAGAAGGAGCACACAGTCCAGGTGTCCTTCACCAACAACTTCACCAAAACTCTGAGTGGAGCTGTGCTCACTGTGGAAGGATCTGGCTTGTTAAAGGGTAAACAAGAGGTTAGGTAAGTCTGTTGAAATTTGGACTTAAAGAAACAATAAATCATCATTCTCAAGTGATGCGTCCAGTTGTTAACTGCATGGCTCCTTAGCACAACAGAGGTGTTCATTTAAAAAAAAGAAAAAAAGAAAAAGATACAATTTATTGTGTGGTCACATTCCAGCGATGTCATACCTACTTTTCCTTTATGCCTGAGCTGGGAGGAAAACATGGTTTGTGGTTTAAGCATCTCAGGAATGTGGTATGGGAATGTGGTCAGGTATGTTTGGAACATAATGTTGTTACTTTCAAATGAGGTTGTGTAGGTCTGTGGGGAGAGAATGTACGAAAAAAAAGGACAACAGGTGGTTTGTGTGTAAATCTACAGCTGACCTCAAAACATTCCTCCTTCAAATGAAATGTGTATTATTATTTTAAAAACATGTTTTTATCAACAAATCTAATCCACTCTTCAAAAACAGCTTCAAATGTAGTCGTGCAACATTAACCTGCATCTCGCTAGAGTGCATTTTCAAAGTTGGACATTTTTATTTATTTATTTTGTCCCCATGTCAAGGTATTGGAGCTTTATTTTGGTGAAGAAGAACTTGACTCATCTGTGTTTCAACAGGCTACAGTGAAGCAGGAAGTCTCTCTATGTCTCTGCCTCTTGTCAGCAGAATTTAGGCTAGTCTGTTTTCTCTGGGTTGCCAGGTTTGACCGTGTTGACCAGTCTTAATGGTTAGGCTCAGGTAGTTGATGTTTTCTGCTTCTACCAATCTGCCACTTGGTATCATCTGTACACTGCTAAATAACACTAAAGTTTACTTACAAATTACTACAACTACATATCAACTGTCCATATTCCATATTAGAATTTTGCTGTTGTTTCCCTGTTTGTGGTGAAGACTTGATCCTCATCTCCCACTTCCTCTTCTTTCACTCCTCCTCCAGCTCTTTAACTAGACAGACTTTGTCAATGAAAGTGTGGAAACTTCTGAGTCCAGTGTTTCCTGGTTTGGTCCATTTCCTCTCTTAATCATGTCCCCTGGAGCCATGGTGGCTTTTTACTGGCACAGACAATGCAGCAAAAGTTTCACCTTAGAGAGAAATAAGCTGGCTAACAAGAGAAGATATTCAGCAGAACCTCTAGTACAGAGTGATAAATCATCATGCTAAATACTGGAACTAATATAAAACTGATTTGGCATTTTACTTCTTTGGCTTGAAAAAGGGCAAGAAAAGTGAGTTCTAGAACCTGCACCTGGATTGGTTACCGTTAATTGGTATTAATCAACACTCATCACCCCCCCCACACACACACACACATACATTTTCTGTATATTATGATCATTTTGTGCTGTGGTGCAGCTGATCTCTTGCCAATTGCCTCTTTTATTCATTCTACAATATTATTACCTACATTTGTACAAAACAATAGATCTCCAGACTGTTTCAGGGCTGCTCTGGAGATCTCTCTCTCTCTCTCTGTGTGTGTGTGAGTGTCTTTGTCAGAGTTGAAAATTGACCAGATTAAGTTTCTCTCTCTCTCTCTCTCTCTGTCTCTCCCAGGCTACCTCTTCTACAGCCAGGTAAGAAGATAGAGAAGAGGATGTCTATCCTTAATACCTCACTTGGCACCAAAGTGCTTATTACATTCTCACACAGCAACAGCCCCGCTGTCATTTCCAGGAGCCTCCACAAAGTCTGTGTCGTGGCTACGTAATAGGGGGCAGTCTGTCCCGTTAAGTCTTCACTTAACTACCACTACCTTCTGAGTACAGCTAGACCAATAACACACATTCATTTCTTCACACTGGGACATGTTAAAGGTGTTTTTTTTCTTTTTTAAATAATTACTATACTATATTTGTGTTTTGTTTACAAGAAAAGCCCCCTGCTATCTGATATGAAGATGTCGACCGACAATCTGTACTCAAGTGTGGTTAGTGAAGACAACGAACTGCAGCCACGGCTGAGGCTGAGCCTGAGCGACGGCGAGGCTACCGTGGCGTGTGACCTGCGGTGTAAGCAAATAGACTCCATCTCTTCTCTAACTCTTCTTACCTGGCATGAAGAGCCAGCCTGAGGGTGAAGAGAGCAATCTGGTCATTTCAACTCTGACTGAACACACCGAGAGAGAGAGAGAGATCTCGGGCGGCCTGTGATCTGGAGATCCTGTTGTTTGTACAGGTAACGAATGACTGTGTTGTGAGAATAGATAAAGGGGCGATTGGCTTGAAGGTCGGCTGCCACGGCACAAGACTGCATGTCGCTGCAGAAATGGCAATGATGATGGCTGACGACGTGAGGAAACGGTGTTGATTGGCCTGCCAGTGCTGATCGCTGCCGGGTCATTCACTGCTGCCCTTTCAGGCAAGGAAATGAAATGTGATCCCGGCTGACGTTCGGTATTTAACGTGATGATTTATCTTCTGCCAGACTCTTCTGCTGATCTTCTTCTTTGTTAACCGGCTTATACTCTGAGTATTTAACGACCGTGCTGTGCCGATAGCCGCCATCCGGGGGAGACATGGTGGAAATGGATCAAACTTTCGAAAACGCCGGACTCTGCTAATTCTGACTCTGGTGGGCTGGAGGAAGATGAAAGGAAGTGGAGATGATCAGGCGTCTTCTCGCCACAAGCGAGGAGAACAACGGCAAACCCTGACCGGGGTGTGGACGAGACCTTTGTGTGAACAGCGAAATGACTGACAGTGAGCTTTGGTGTTGACTAACGGTGTGCAGACGATGCAGTGGCGGTGGTGAAGCGAAGCATCGGCTTTACCTGACCTAACCGTGAATTTGGTCGGCACCGACCTGACGACGAGAAAACGAGACTGGCACAGAACCCTAACGACAGAGGCAGAAGACATGAAGACTTCCTGCTCGCTGTGGCCTGTTGGCTACGAATGATCAGTTCTTCGCCGAGCAACTCAGCTGACATCGGAACAAAACAAATAAATAAAAATGTCAACTTTGGCTGCTCTGGCAGATGCGGGTGTGTTGCGACGTTGAAGCTGTTTTACTGAGTGGTTAGACGTTGCTAAAACTTGTTTTAAATAATGTACATTTTCATTGAAGGAGAATATTTTAGTCGTATAATTTCACAAACCACCTGATATTCTTTTCATGCGATCTCCCGCGAGACAACCTCGACATTAACGCCTGACCACATTCATACCATTCTGAGATAGCAAACTCCTGAGCCGGGCACCTCCCAGCTCGGACATGAAAAGTAGTATGTTCCTCGCTGAATAACTGTTCACGCAATAAGGCCAGCATCTTTTTCTTTTTCTTTTAATGTTTACTCTGTTATGTGAAACCGTACGGTGTAACTGGACGCATCGCTTCGGTGATGATTTATTGACTATTTAAGTCAGAATTTCAACGAACACCTGACATATTGTTTTCGCCCAACCGAATCACTCACGACCGAGCACAGCTCAATTTTATTGGCTGGCCGGTGAAGGTTTGCCTGAACCGTGACCTTTCTGCAGATGCTGTCGCTCGATCTGCGGGGCTGGCAGATTACGCGGTCAGACCACCCGACTGGTCAACCGCCGCTCACTGTACATGTTAATCACGATGGCGATGATGTTAATAAACTGTTGCACAGCAAATAAACTGTTCACAACAGCACAGGCTCTTTTAATGATTATATGTCATTGTTGTTGTGTCGACTTTGTTGCTTCACGTGGTGAGCTGTATGTGCGTTCGCCAGCGGGCGAAACCCTGCGTTCTGGATGACTGTTTGGACTGTGCCGCTGGATGATGTGAATGTTTCTCTGACATGAGACTCTGTGTTGCTCTTCGTCACACTGATGACAGGAGAAGAGGGCGAAAATAAGGTTCAGTATCAGTGGGTGCATGTACTTTGAGCTGAAACTGGACTGCTGTGTTATCCGTGACTGTGTTGATCGCCGGCAATCGGGACTCTTGTCGCATCTTGCCACGGCAGATTCTGATGCGTTGACTCGCCGGTGGCAGTGTCGAGCGGGCTGATGCCAGGCTGTGAGAAAAACAAGCAATCAATCGGAAGACAAGCAATCCTGCTGTGGTTTCTGCGAAGGTGTTGTCAGGCGACAATGATGGCGGGCGATGCGGCTGATGACTGCGTGCGGTGCGTGAATCACGCATGTCTTGTGCTCGGAAAGGCCGCAACCTCTTCTGCTCGTACTGTCGCACCTGTCTCGAAGCTATGCAACCAGACCGCTGTTCTCTTTCGGCTGGCGATCCGGAACCCTGGTGCTTGATTGATTTGTTCAGTCTCGTAGAGATAGCACTTACTGTTAACCCGATAGCAGGGATACCTCCAAGCCGGTGTTTATTCGCTGCGGAGATGACGAAGATGCGACAGTTTCAGGCGGCTGCCGGATGAAGCGATGGAACTTCGTTGTGATGTTTGACAACGCGCTACTACCCATCGGTGACGCCAGTCACAGATCACGATGACGCAAAATGATGGTGATTCATGGTTACTGTCCGCTACGGAAATAAAGTGATTGAAGATGAATGGGTGTGGTGATTTCAGGCGCAGCGTAACTACGATGGCGAAACTTTCGTCAAAGGTCACTGAGCTGCGCTGTGCTATTTCTGTTGGTGGGCTGTTACTGAGTATTATTGCCTGGTGGCACATCTTGAACGGGAAATCGTGGGGCCACGGCTGTGCGATCTTCAACCATTGAAACGCAAACGTAAACCGCGACAGGGTAGATTTTTACGGCGTATCGGTATTGATGAATTGCCTTCGGCACCTTTAATGCGGGACTGCGTGATGGAAGGTGTGAAACGACGCTGTGAGGGTGAGGTTTTGCGGAAGACGGCAGGCTCAGGGGTGAGCATTGAGTGTGGTGTCGAGAGGTGGTGTGCGTGAAGTGAATGCGTGCGGTTCGTTGTCTGAACGCGATCTCGTCGGTGTTCGCGGGCGAACGTGGTTATGAGGGAGATCTCGGTTTCAGGGCATCTTTGCGGTTTTCGGGTTGGCTGCGCGATCGATGTTGTCGGTCAATGGCGGTGGCCATCTGATGATGGACTGCTTTTGTTTAGAATATTACGGACTGCGATGACTCTCTGTTGTCACGTTAAATGACGGGTTGTTAAATTTGAAGCATTGCACTGGAAGCGTTGCGAAAGGAGGGTGGTGTTACGCAGCCGCTGACCATGATTCTGTGCTCTGCATTCATTGCGCCTCGAGAACGAAAATGTGAGCACGTGACAAAACAAACTGCTCAAACCATGTGCATTTGCGTCATGTGACTCTTCGATACACACTGGCTAGCACAAGAGATAGACTGTCTGTATCATCTTTTTAATGCTGCGGATGGAAACGCTGACACCGGAACTTCCTGTAATTTTCTTGCTCTTATAGTGGTGTCAGGTGCCGGACACCGTCTGAGCCAGTAACGCGGTGTGGATCACGCTTCCGCAGACTCTCGCTGCTCCCCACCACCAGGCCATCACTGATAACTGTCGCTTCCAGCAGAGGCGGAAGGGCTGAGCTGCCAGCGGGCACGTTGGCGAAGGGCCACGGCTGAGGCAACAGCAATCATTGTTATATTGATTGTTTAACGATGGCACACATCGGCCACCCTGCCTATTACTCACTGATATGAATGTTATCGGAAGGCTTTCATCGTCGCATTCCGGACACGACCGGGTATCGTCGGTAAAGTATCTTGTTGGCATTTCTCTCGAAACGCAAATATGATCCCGGAAATGAACTAACGGCACCGTGAATAGCCCCGCGGGCGGAACCGCAGCATCCTAACCTCTGCCAGCCGTCAAGCTTCTGCACCGGTCTAATGTTCTCATCGGCACTCACCACATCATTCACAAATGAAACAATAATAACACACGCTCGGGGAAAGTGATGCTGAACGCCGGCACGGATGAATATTACGGGCGAGCACGCCAGCAAATGGCTGAAGTTGACGTCGACCCGCGAAGCATGAACTTCTTGCGTCGTTTCATCAAACATTTGGTTGATTTGAAACGGTCGATGATGTCGCGTTAAAATGAGATTCGCGAAAATTCGGTTGGTGTGAGCAACAAGCGCGACTCTTCAATCGGGTAAAATACCGGTTCTTGGGGTGTTCAAAATGACGCGGCAATGCTGTCGCTTCGACGGTTGACTTCTCCCCGCTCGGTAAAACTCTTCGGTGCGCGGTTTGCCATTACCGTCGTGGGCTGCGGCAATCGCAACCGGAGGAGTCTGCGCTCATCACTGAGCAGTCGTCATGTCGCACTCAGCCGAATCAAACCAGTATTCTTTAAAAAAATGAGGACGTAAAACGAAACGGTTTTATCTCTTTCTGATGTGTCTAAAATACATACAACAAAGTAACAAAAATGCAACTTCATGTTTCACTACTGTTTTCTTTTCTTTTATTAGACGAGCAATCTACGTAATCAGCACATGGTCTGTAACATTCGTTGCCGCAAGCGGAACTAAGCGTGATCGGCAAGTCACGAAAACGGCAGCATAAACGGCAAATATTGCGCCAGCAATGCGTTGCAGTTGATGATGCAGGGAGGAAAATGATCGAAAATCATCGGCAGGCCTTCCCGTCCCCGCAACCACCGATTTGACAACCATAACCCTACTGCCACCTTTGTGTTATCTATCAATGCCAGGCTCTGTGCTAAATTTGTGGTTTCAGACACAGAAAACTCACTCCATGCCATATTACGGCTCCATGGAAGCAACCATTCACACGGGGTATTGATTCGCTCTGATTGGTTTATGACATGTGAAGTAGTAACGATCATCGGCACCACGGTTGTAAACCGCGCGTGCGGGGAAGCGATTTTTGAAGGCTCTGACCACGTCTGACGGCATTTTAACATGGCTACCTGTAATGTCATCGAACTGGTCGTTCAGTGAGGTAAACCTGGTATCGGGGCGCTGTGAAAACTAAAACACGATGACTTTGAATTATGGTACTGGACTCCAAAGGCCGGTTAATGGATGTTGAAGACATTCCGCCTTGAGATGTTTAATAAAACCTGATACCCGTGGCGCGGATATCGCGTGCTGATTATTCAGAAACGCACTGCGAGAAGGACGAATCGCTGCCAACGCTGGCTCACGTAACGCCGCGGCGGATGAGACCCGGTATTGAGATCGTCGGCACTGCCGCTCAGCTCTGATACTGTAACTGCCCTCGTATTCCCGGTCGTCGTACAGTTCGCAGCGGGCGTGCCGTCACTGTTCACTGAAACTGCACCGAAAAAACCGATTCAATAAATTCGGCATGATGGTGCAAACACGGCGAAATGCGTAATATTATGTTTGCGCGTGTTCTCGATGTTCTCTCGCCTGCTGAGCACGCCGTTCGACGGTCTCGTCCGGTAACAATCTTCTGTGTTGTCACTGATGCTTATTGAACTGACCTATCCAGTTTGCCTCGTGACTCCTTCACCTTAATGATGATACTCGCGGGCTGTGCTGTGGGTGTACGTGGTCTGTTCACATGCTGCAACCGCCGGGACGACTCTGACCTGGTGGCCGCCGGCCCGTAATCACTGTTGCTGCTCTTGGCGTCGGTGTGTTTGGATGCGTCTGAGGTGGACGACTCGTGAGGGAGCAGCACCGTGAATCGTGCATCCTGGCACGAGATGTAACGAGGGCTTGTGAGTGGAAGGTGTGGACTCTGCTCGGCGGGGTTAGGCTGCAAAATGTAGCTGCTTTCTGTGTATTCTGTGTGGACCGGGAGGGCCAACATACGGCTGCAGGATGAGACCAGAGGCAGACGGATGTTTGACAGAATGCTGGAGCTGGGTGGACCCGGCGACAACCGCTGATCGAGACCACTGTTACCGAACTGTGGACTGGTCCTCTGACGGGCTGCCTGAACGAATGGTTGCAGCGGATATAATGTTTGAATGACAAAATATCATTTAACTCTTAATGATTGAACCATATTACGAGAGATGATGGGCGACCGACACCTCTCGTGCCTCTTATAGTATTAACCGTGTTACCCTAACAATATAACC